>JAODUO010003338.1:0-13016 GCA_025642075.2 Ridgeia piscesae
CCTCTGTGTTGGCTCTGTTTACAAAACACTCGCTGCAGCTCAGAGATCCAACACAAAGGGATGACGCTTGGGGAAGCTACGGGGTCACCCCTGCAAATTCACCATGCATTGCTTGGCGTATTACGGACCGTTACTCGGCCTCCGGATTACAGTGTTGTCTAACACATATTAATAAACAGATAAATTTTCCACATCACTTTGGGAATAAATACTATTTTGACAGGTCTGTAAAAATATTCATTTAATGTCCATTTATTAAGCTTCCGGAACATATAATACTTTCTAACATACCTACACTAATTGTTATTGTTCCGGCTTGTCGGCTTCGAAAAATATGTCTTCCTGATTACAACGTTTTAGTTCACATTCGCGTTTTTGAACACTCTTAAAAACCGCGGAAAAGGTAGCTTGATGCCCCTTGGACTTTAATTAGATTAGTATAGTCATTGGTAGAGATGCCCATTATACGCCTAATGTTTGACAGATCGAAACTACGGTATTGCATTATATAACTATACAGTATTATTTCAATTTGATTGTATTTTTTATTAAAACACATTTGGGCACATCTACTGACATGGAAATGTTTACAACTTTTCACGTATGATCGGGCCATTAGCTCACATACGTTAATCCTATATGGCGATGATTTGCTCAATACATAAAAGCAAAAATGTCTTAATTGATCATAAGATATCATCTAAATGTTACTAAATTGCATTAGTAACAATTAATACTCAACTCCATGCTAGAATTGCAATATTGAGTAATTGTTATAAGTATGCCGTCTACCGGAAAACAGTTACGGCTAGTTACTAATTTATCCAGAGGGTGGCAGTTTATACTTTGGATAAACGATTCGACCATCGTAAAAAATTAAGTTTCCAACTGATGAATATTTCAATACCTACATTAATTGTTATTGTTCCGGCATGTCGGCTTCGAAAAATATGTCTTCCTGATTGCAACGTTTTAATCGTCATTGGCGTTTTTGATCACTTGGAAGGGTGTAGATTTATTGTTGAGAAGGGGACAAAATTCGACATATCTTGGCCCCCAATACGCGATATAGCTTGATGTACCTTCGACTATTGCAATAGGAGTGGTCCAGTCAGTAGTAGAGATGCGCATTATGTGTGTAATGTTTGACAGTCCGAAACTACGGTGTTGCTTTATATAACTATGTAATATTATTTCAGTTTTATAATATTTTTAATTAAAACACCTGGGTACATCTACTGACATTGAAATGTTTACAACTGTCACACATGTGATCAGGCCATTAGCTCACTTTCATTTATCCTATATGGCAAATATTCGCTCAATATTTAAAACAATAATATCTTAATATATCGTATGACATCATTTAAATGTTAGTAAATTATATTAATTAAAATTAATACTCAACTCCATGCTAGAATTGCAATATTGAAGTGATTGTGATAAGTTGCCGTCTACCGGAAAATAGTTACGGCTAGTTACGTACTTTGTCCAGAAGGTGGCGGCAATTAACGTTTCCCTGGATACGTCGAAAATGGATTCCGCCAATTTTGTTACAGTTTCTAATAACATTTAATGTCCATTTATTAAGCTTCCGGAACTATGAATACTTTCTAACATACCTACACTAATTGATATTGTTCCGGCTTGTCGGCTTCGAAAAATATGTCTTCCCGATTGCAACGTTTTAGTCGTCATTCGCGTTTTTGATCACTCGGAGAGGTGTAGATTTATTGTTGAGTAGGTGATAAATTCGACATATATTGGCCACCTACGTGATATAGCTTGATGCACCTTTGACTGTTGCAATTAGTTTAGTATAGTCAGTGGTAAAGATGCGTATTATGCGCCTAATGTTTGACAGTTCGAAACTACGGTGTTGCTTTATATAAATATGGAGTATTACTTCACTTTAATAGTATGTTTTATCAAAACACATTTGGGTACATCTACTGACATTGAAATCTTTACAACTGTTCACATATGATCGGTACATTAGCTCACTTACATTTATCCTATATAGCAAATATTTGCTCAATATTTAAAAGCAATAATATCTTAATATATCGTATGACATCATTTAAATGTTAGTAAATTATATTAATCAAAATTAATACTCAACTCCATGGTAGAATTACAATATTTTTTCGAAAATGGATTCCGCCAAATATTTTGGTCAAAAACCCAGTTTTTCTAATAACATTTATCCTCTGCTGATGTTCAATGTGAATATAATACATACTGGCAGAACCCTGAGCTAGTTTGCTACAGAACACACAAAGAGTAATTGTCGATAAAGGTCATTTAATAATTGTACTAACAAAATATAAAACCATGATAATGTAACAGGTTAGCATCCAGATTTTCAACAGGAAAATACAACATATATGCATAGCTGCTAGCTGCCTATACAATGATGTTCATAGCTTAGGTAAACAATTATCAAATGACAATGTAAAAGTAGCAAAGGTGGGGGCAATGATATACCCCACCAGGCCTCTAGTCAGAGGCCACACCCCCACCCCAGGGCTTCTGCCAAGGAACATAGCTGAACATTTAGAAGAAATATGCCGTGAAACCGCGAGACTACGATTTGTACCTGAGCCATATATAAGGCGAGGGAATACAAAGAACGACTGTACCGGGCAACATCGAAGGGCAGTCATGCTGAACCAAAACAATTGCTAATGTCGACAGTTAGATAAGAAAGGGCAGTCATGCTGCAACAACTACAAGGCTCGGGCGAAAGCAACTGAGAATACATCAAGTGCTAGGTTGGAATTGGTCTGTCAGGCTTAGCAGTAATCGTACCCAAAACGGTAAGGTGAAGCCTTACTAATGAATGATAAATGTAATAGAAGTAGAATGTCGTGGACGCCAGTCATGCTGAAGCGTCCACGTTCTAGATCGAATGGTAAGACAAAGGTATTGACTAGGGAAATTTAAAAATGTCGTGGACGCCAGTCATGCTGAAGCGTCCACGTTCTAGATCGAATGGTAAGACAAAGGTACTGACTAGATAAATGTAATAGAGTAGAATGTCGTGACGCCAGTCATGCTGTATCGTCCACGTTCCTGCCCATAGCAAAGCTTTTGTGAGATACTGGCAAAAGTAATGCGTCACTGGTTTGAGAAATAGTTAAAGTAACTGGTTATCCAGAAGTGTTGTGCTTAAAGTGCATATGACTAAAACATTGCCTGTGTTACAAATGGTAACATCTGAAAATTTTAATGATGGAGTGACTGTCATTGGGACGGGAATGGGTAGAAATGCATGAAATGCCAAGAGAAACATGCTTTGTCGGAGAAGTCGCAAATAAGCAGAGGAGGCAATATATTTAGTAGCATCCACAAATTTCCGAAGGATGGACAAACTGATCGGAAGTCGAGTGTCTGAGTACCCGACAACTTCTTTGCTCCTACTAATAATTTGTTGACGACGAAAAGCTGGGTGGGATCGACTTTGCCGGCCAACCTATGAACGTATGATATGGCAGACACATAGGTCATGAAAGTAGCTGGTGCCTAACGTTGAGAGGGAAGATGTGCAATAAATGCCCCTAAAACACAAGCAGACGCAGGGAAAACGGGAACCACTGGAAAATGAAACCTGCAAAAATTTGCGTAAGATGAAATGGCTCGGCGATATGCCCGTTTCGTAGCACATGATAAGGCAGCGTTCAGAAGAGTGTGCAGCATTGGTGCCGAAGCTATAATGTCCGTGGCAGTCGTGTGGGGGGGGCAGCAGGGCGACAGTCACGGTAGGGTGACGAATCGTAGATCGTCGCAACGCAGATGCCCGACCACGCTTCATACTGCAACAGGGCAACAAAAGGCCAGACAGCACATTGAAACGGCCACAACAGGGCATTAGTGCATGCCAAGGGTGGGCAACTGGAGCTGATCGCAATCCAGCTGGTACAGATAGATGAACATGATGTCACATATGACAAAGACGTGATATAACGGAAAGTATGATCACTGTATGCCTTAAAAGATGAGTCAGCAAATTATTGAAAGTATAGCTGAGAAGATATGCTGTAGTGAAACACAGTAAGTAGGAGACAGACCATGAATGGTGAGAACACCAAAGGTACATAAGACAAACAAGAAATGTGATTGTTGTCATGGACAGAACTAGAACAAATTGAATGAAGGGTAAGAGATACCAGTATTCCATAAATGCAGAGATGAGAACACCCGCAGTACATCATATGGATATGAAAAATATCAATATGGACAATGACCACACAGAATAACATGCATGGCTAATAATTACAACTGAATGTTACTGCTGATAAATAGAGAAAACTAGAAACAAACAAAAAACATCAACGGTACACCATACAAACATGATAAAGACACAACACATACACGGTATACCATACACACACGAGAAAAGTCCATCAATGTAAGTACGACCGCGTGCGTACACTAACGGTACACCGTACAGACATGACAAGACCGATCAAAGTGAGTACAAGACAGAACATAAACGGTACACCAACCAGACATACGGTACACCACACAATCACAATAAAGCCCGGCAATGTAAGTACGATGCGTGCGTACACTAACGGTACAGCATACAAACATGATGAAGAGCCATCGATGCGAGTACGACCATGACAGAACGTAAACGGTACACCAAACAAACATACGGTACACCATACAATCACATAAAGCCCCGTCAATGTAAGTACGACCGCGTGCGTACACTAACGGTACACCATACAAACACGAACAAGGACACATCCAAGACGACACATAAAGAGTGTGGAAAACATAAATGGTTACTACGTAACCATGCTAAAGCCCTATCAATGCGAGTACGACCGCGTGCGTACACTAACGGTACACCATACAAACAAGAGAAGGACACGTCAATGTAAGTACGACCGTGTGCGTACACAACGGTACACCAATGTGAGGGCACGACCCACGTGCGCACACTAATCTGGTGGACTTTTCGTACACTCATTAGCCAAAAAAGAGAAGCGGACACGTTGGTAGCAGGCGACCGTGTACACAACGGTGGCACCATAACAAAGACGACACAATGAGAAGGAGAAAATAAATGGTTAACACGTAAAAAATTTCTATTCATGAGAGACTTCAACGGTAAGACCATGTTAAATAGTGAGGACACGTCAGCAGACTGCGTGTATTATTTGCACATACAACATAACGACATAGAATCGAGTGTGGAGAAATGCAAATTTGTACACCACGCATTTTATCCATAGAGGAGACGTGTGTGTGGGCACTACGGTACACCATAGTGTCTAGCAGTGGACACGTCAATGGGGTAGGATCAATTAATAACGGTGGGCACCATACAAATAAGACGACAAAGAATGAGTGTAGAGAACATAAATGGTACACCACGTAACCACACTAATTCTGTGTCGTCTTGTTTGTATGGTGTACCGTTGTGTACGCACACGGTCGTACTTACACTGACGTGTCCTTCTCTTGTTTGTATGGTGTACCGTTAGTGTTCGCACGCGGTCGTACTCACATTGATAGGGCTTTAGCGTGGTTACGTGGTGTACCATTTATGTTCTCTACACTCATTCTTTGTCGTCTTATTTGTATGGTGTACCGTTGTGTACGCACACGGTCGTACTTACATTGACGTGTCCTTCTCTTGTTTGTATGGTGTACCGTTAGTGTACGCACGCGGTCGTACTCACATGGATAGGGCTTTTACGTGGTGTACCATTTATTTTCTCCACACTCATTCTGTGTCGTCATGTTTGTATGGTGTACCGTTGTGTACGCACACGGTCGTACTTACATTGACGTGTCCTTCTCTTGTTTGTATGGTGTACCGTTAGTGTACGCACGCGGTCGTACTCACATGGATAGGGCTTTTACGTGGTGTACCATTTATTTTCTCCACACTCATTCTGTGTCGTCTTGTTTGTATGGTGTACCGTTGTGTACGCACACGGTCGTACTTACATTAACGTGTCCTTCTCTTGTTTGTATGGTGTACCGTTAGTGTACGCACGCGGTCGTACTCACATTGATAGGGCTTTTACGTGGTGTACCATTTATGTTCTCCACACTCATTCTGTGTCGTCTTGTTTGTATGGTGTACCGTTGTGTACGCACACGGTCGTACTTACATTGACGTGTCCTTCTCTTGTTTGTATGGTGTACCGTTAGTGTACGCACGCGGTCGTACTCGCATTGATAGGGCTTTAGCATGGTTACGTAGTAACCATTTATGTTTTCCACACTCTTTATGTGTCGTCTTGGATGTGTCCTTGTTCGTGTTTGTATGGTGTACCGTTAGTGTACGCACGCGGTCGTACTTACATTGACGGGGCTTTATGTGATTGTATGGTGTACCGTATGTTTGTTTGGTGTACCGTTTACGTTCTGTCATGGTCGTACTCGCATCGATGGCTCTTCATCATGTTTGTATGCTGTACCGTTAGTGTACGCACGCATCGTACTTACATTGCCGGGCTTTATTGTGATTGTGTGGTGTACCGTATGTCTGGTTGGTGTACCGTTTATGTTCTGTCTTGTACTCACTTTGATCGGTCTTATCATGTCTGTACGGTGTACCGTTAGTGTACGCACGCGGTCGTACTTACATTGATGGACTTTTCTCGTGTGTGTATGGTATACCGTGTATGTGTTGTGTCTTTATCATGTTTGTATGGTGTACCGTTGATGTTTTTTGTTTTTTTCTAGTTTTCTCTATTTATCAGCAGTAACATTCAGTTGTAATTATTAGCCATGCATGTTATTCTGTGTGGTCATTGTCCATATTGATATTTTTCATATCCATATGATGTACTGCGGGTGTTCTCATCTCTGCATTTATGGAATACTGGTATCTCTTACCCTTCATTCAATTTGTTCTAGTTCTGTCCATGACAACAATCACATTTCTTGTTTGTCTTATGTACCTTTGGTGTTCTCACCATTCATGGTCTGTCTCCTACTTACTGTGTTTCACTACAGCATATCTTCTCAGCTATACTTTCAATAATTTGCTGACTCATCTTTTAAGGCATACAGTGATCATACTTTCCGTTATATCACGTCTTTGTCATATGTGACATCATGTTCATCTATCTGTACCAGCTGGATTGCGATCAGCTCCAGTTGCCCACCCTTGGCATGCACTAATGCCCTGTTGTGGCCGTTTCAATGTGCTGTCTGGCCTTTTGTTGCCCTGTTGCAGTATGAAGCGTGGTCGGGCATCTGCGTTGCGACGATCTACGATTCGTCACCCTGCCGTGACTGTCGCCCTGCTGCCCCCCCCCCACACGACTGCCACGGACATTATAGCTTCGGCACCAATGCTGCACACTCTTCTGAACGCTGCCTTATCATGTGCTACGAAACGGGCATATCGCCGAGCCATTTCATCTTACGCAAATTTTTGCAGGTTTCATTTTCCAGTGGTTCCCGTTTTCCCTGCGTCTGCTTGTGTTTTAGGGGCATTTATTGCACATCTTCCCTCTCAACGTTAGGCACCAGCTACTTTCATGACCTATGTGTCTGCCATATCATACGTTCATAGGTTGGCCGGCAAAGTCGATCCCACCCAGCTTTTCGTCGTCAACAAATTATTAGTAGGAGCAAAGAAGTTGTCGGGTACTCAGACACTCGACTTCCGATCAGTTTGTCCATCCTTCGGAAATTTGTGGATGCTATTAAATTTATTGCCTCCTCTGCTTATTTGCGACTTCTCCGACAAAGCATGTTTCTCTTGGCATTTCATGCATTTCTACCCATTCCCGTCCCAATGACAGTCACTCCATCATTAAAATGTTCAGATGTTACCATTTGTAACACAGGCAATGTTTTAGTCATATGCACTTTAAGCACAACACTTCTGGATAACCAGTTACTTTAACTATTTCTCAAACCAGTGACGCATTACTTTTGCCAGTATCTCACAAAAGCTTTGCTATGGGCAGGAACGTGGACGATACAGCATGACTGGCGTCTACGACATTCTACCTCTATTACATTTATCTAGTCAGTACCTTTGTCTTACCATTCGATCTAGAACGTGGACGCTTCAGCATGACTGGCGTCCACGACGTTCTACTTCTATTACATTTCCCTAGTCAATACCTTTGTCTTACCATTCGATCTAGAACGTGAACGCTTCAGCATGACTGGCGTCCACGACATTCTACTTCTATTACATTTACCTAGTCAGTACCTTTGTCTTACCATTCGATCTAGAACGTGGACGCTTCAGCATGACTGGCGTCCACGACATTCTACTTCTATTACATTTATCATTCATTAGTAAGGCTTCACCTTACCGTTTTGGGTACGATTACTGCTAAGCCTGACAGACCAATTCCAACCTAGCACTTGATGTATTCTCAGTTGCTTTCGCCCGAGCCTTGTAGTTGTTGCAGCATGACTGCCCTTTCTTATCTAACTGTCGACATTAGCAATTGTTTTGGTTCAGCATGACTGCCCTTCGATGTTGCCCGGTACAGTCGTTCTTTGTATTCCCTCGCCTTATATATGGCTCAGGTACAAATCGTAGTCTCGCGGTTTCACGGCATATTTCTTCTAAATGTTCAGCTATGTTCCTTGGCAGAAGCCCTGGGGTGGGGGTGTGGCCTCTGACTAGAGGCCTGGTGGGGTATATCATTGCCCCCACCTTTGCTACTTTTACATTGTCATTTGATAATTGTTTACCTAAGCTATGAGCATCATTGTATAGGCAGCTAGCAGCTATGCATATATGTTGTATTTTCCTGTTGAAAATCTGGATGCTAACCTGTTACATTATCCTGGTTTTATATTTTGTTAGTGCAATTATTAAATGACCTTTATCGACAATTACTCTTTGTGTGTTCTGTAGCAAACTAGCTCAGGGTTCTGCCAGTATGTATTATATTCACATTGAACATCAGCAGAGGATAAATGTTATTAGAAACTGTAACAAAATATGGCGGAATCCATTTTCGACGTATCCAGGGAAACGTTAATTACCGCCACCTTCTGGACAAAGTACGTAACTAGCCGTAACTATTTTCCGGTAGACGGCAAGCTTGTCACAATCACTTAATATTGTAATTCTACCATGGAGTTGAGTATTAATTTTGATTAATATAATTTACTAACATTTAAATGATGTCATACGATATATTAAGATATTATTGCTTTTAAATATTGAGCAAATAGTTGCTATATAGGATAAATGTAAGTGAGCTAATGTACCGATCATATGTGAACAGTTGTAAAGATTTCAATGTCAGTAGATGTACCCAAATGTGTTTTGATAAAACATACTATTAAAGTGAAGTAATACTCCATATTTATATAAAGCAACACCGTAGTTTCGAACTGTCAAACATTAGGCGCATAATACGCATCTTTACCACTGACTATACTAAACTAATTGCAACAGTCAAAGGTGCATCAAGCTATATCACGTGTAGGTGGCCAATATATGTCGAATTTTATCACCTACTCAACAATAAATCTACAACCTCTCCGAGTGATCAAAAACGCGAATGACGACTAAAACGTTGCAATCGGGAAGACATATTTTTCGAAGCCGACAAGCCGGAACAATATCAATTAGTGTAGGTATGTTAGAAAGTATTCATATGTTCCGGAAGCTTAATAAATGGACATTAAATGTTATTAGAAACTGTAACAAAATATGGCGGAATCCATTTTCGACGTATCCAGGGAAACGTTAATTGCCGCCACCTTCTGGACAAAGTACGTAACTAGCCGTAACTATTTTCCGGTAGACGGCAAGCTTGTCACAATCACTTAATATTGCAATTCTAGCATGGAGTTGAGTATTAATTTTAATTAATATAATTTACTAACATTTAAAAGATGTCATACGATATATTAAGATATTATTGTTTTAAATATTGAGCGAATATTTGCCATATAGGATAAATGAAAGTGAGCTAATGTACTGATCACATGTGTGTACAGTTGTAAAGATTTCAATGTCAGTAGATGTACCCAGGTGTTTTAATTAAAAATATTATAAAACTGAAATAATATTACATAGTTATATAAAGCAACACCGTAGTTTCGGACTGTCAAACATTACACACATAATGCGCATCTCTACTGCTGACTGGACCACTCCTATTGCAATAGTCGAAGGTACATCAAGCTATATCGCGTATTGGGGGCCAAGATATGTCGAATTTTGTCCCCTTCTCAACAATAAATCTACACCCCTTCCAAGTGAACAAAAACGCCAATGACGATTAAAACATTGCAATCAGGAAGACATATTTTTCGAAGCCGACATGCCGGAACAATAACAATTAATGTAGGTATGTTAGAAAGTATTCATCAGTTGCGGAAACTTAATAAATGGACATTAATTGTTTATTTGAAACTGTAAAAAAAATTGGCGGAATCCGTTTTCGACGTATCCAGGGAAACGTTAAATGCCGCCACCCTCTGGATAAATTAGTAACTAGCCGTAACTGTTTTCCGGTAGACGGCATACTTATAACAATTACTCAATATTGCAATTCTAGCATGGAGTTGAGTATTAATTGTTACTAATGCAATTTAGTAACATTTAGATGATATCTTATGATCAATTAAGACATTTTTGCTTTTATGTATTGAGCAAATCATCGCCATATAGGATTAACGTATGTGAGCTAATGGCCCGATCATACGTGAAAAGTTGTAAACATTTCCATGTCAGTAGATGTGCCCAAATGTGTTTTAATAAAAAATACAATCAAATTGAAATAATACTGTATAGTTATATAATGCAATACCGTAGTTTCGATCTGTCAAACATTAGGCGTATAATGGGCATCTCTACCAATGACTATACTAATCTAATTGCAACAGTCCAAGGGGCATCAAGCTATATCGCGTCTAGGTGGCCAAAATATGTCGAATTGTGTCACCTACTCAACAATAAATCTACAACCTTCCCGAGTGTTCAAAAACGCGAATGTGAACTAAAACGTTGTAATCAGGAAGACATATTTTTCGAAGCCGACAAGCCGGAACAATAACAATTAGTGTAGGTATGTTAGAAAGTATTCATATGTTCCGGAAGCTTAATAAATGGACATTAAACGAATATTTTTACAGACCTGTCAAAATAGTATTTATTCAATGTGATGTGGAATTGATCTGTTTATTAATATGTGTTAGACAACACTGTAATCCGGAGGCCGAGTAACGGTCCGTAATACGCCAAGCAATGCATGGTGAATTTGCAGGGGTGACCCCGTAGCTCCACAAGCGTCATCCCTTTGTGTTGGATCTCTGAGCTGCAGCGAGTGTTTTGTAAACAGAGCCAACACAGAGGTTAATTGTCTTCATTTCACTCAAGGTTTGTATCAAGTCACGCTACTTTGTTGTGTTCCGGGCTTTGTTCCTGCTTTATACTTAAACTGTCAGCTTTCTAAGCGTCTTTCGACTTGTTTATCTTGCTGTGTTATGTAGTTTAGTGTCACATCTTCATTTTCGCCCGTCGCCCATTTTCGCTCGTTACTTCCGAGTGCGCCGGGGTTAACTTGTCTGCTGGATAATGGTTTGGCGATTGTGAGCTATTGATTCTCGGCCACAGTTTGATACGCTGCCTACAGCGTTATGTATTTAGTACCGATAATTCTCGCATCTTTGGTGCAGACTTAGATGGGTCTGATCCTTTTTCCGCCGTGTTTTACCACGATCTCAGGGGGTCTTACCCTAGATCGCTCGACCGGGAACTGTCAGTCGTCCGGGATCTGTCACCGAGGGCGGTTATTATTGACATCGGCACTACTGCTTTGTCTCGTGCGACCGTTGATCATGTGATTGTCTCCGTCGTGTCTTCTAGTAGTGTACGCTCTCGGTCGTACTCACATTGACGTTTCTTTGTCTTGTTTGTATAGTGTACCGTTGTGTACGCACACGGTCGTACTTACATTGATGTCCTTCTCTTGTTTGTATGGTGTACCGTTAGTGTACGCACGCGGTCGTACTCACATTGATAGGGCTTTAGCATGGTTACGTGGTGTACCATTTATGTTCTCCACACTCATTTTTGTCGTCTTGTTTGTATGGTGTACCGTTGTGTACGCACACGGTCGTACTTACATTGACGTGTCCTTCTCTTGTTTGTATGGTGTACCGTTAGTGTACGCACGCGGTCGTACTCACATTGATAGGGCTTTTACGTGGTGTACCATTTATGTTCTCCACACTCATTCTGTGTCGTCTTGTTTGTATGGTGTACCGTTGTGTACGCACACGGTCGTACTTACATTGACGTGTCCTTCTCTTGTTTGTATGGTGTACCGTTAGTGTACGCACGCGGTCGTACTCACATTGATAGGGCTTTTTTACGTGGTGTACCATTTATGTTCTCCACACTCATTTTGTGTCGTCTTGTTTGTATGGTGTACCGTTGTGTACGCACACGGTCGTACTTACATTGACGTGTCCTTCTCTTGTTTGTATGGTGTACCGTTAGTGTACGCACGCGGTCGTACTCACATTGATAGGGCTTTGGTGGTTACGTGGTGTACCATTTATGTTCTCCACACTCATTCTGTGTCGTCTTGTTTGTATGGTGTACCGTTGTGTACGCACACGGTCGTACTTACATTGACGTGTCCTTCTCTTGTTTGTATGGTGTACCGTTAGTGTACGCACGCGGTCGTACTCACATTGATAGGGCTTTAGCGTGGTTACGTGGTGTACCATTTATGTTCTCCACACTCATTCTTTGTCGTCTTGTTTGTATGGTGTACCGTTGTGTACGCACACGGTCGTACTTACATTGACGTGTCCTTCTCTTGTTTGTATGGTGTACCGTTAGTGTACGCACGCGGTCGTACTCCATTGATAGGGCTTTATGTTACGTGGTGTACCATTTATGTTCTCCACACTCATTCTGTGTCGTCTTGTTTGTATGGTGTACCGTTGTTGGGTGTACTTATCGTGTCCTTCTCTTGTTTGTATGGTGTACCGTTAGTGTACGCACGCGGTCGTACTCACATTGATAGGGCTTTTGGGGTTAG
>JAODUO010003339.1:0-13279 GCA_025642075.2 Ridgeia piscesae
ATACATCACTAAAGTTATAATTATATAGTGCCTAGTGCTTAGCTGCCTGCACCATTTCCTCAGATATGGCCTGTCTATATTAGCATGTACCTCCTCACGTGAAGTTTTGTAATGTTGTAGAGTAACTATTAATTTCAAGACGTTTGCTAGAAAAAGGACACCACCCAGACTGTGACAGTTAATACTTACTGCCGAATGCCTCTTCGACCACTTCCACTGCTTTCGGGAAATCACCTGTCTGTACAGAAACACATTTAGATGTTACAGAACAAAATCTTAGTATACGTACACCCTGGTACTTTATTGCACTACGCTACATTTAGTATAGAAAAGAAAGTACGTAAATACACGTGTGTACCGTTATGATAAATCTTCGAAAGGTATTTTTATGCAGGATAACATAGTGGATTCACATCAGACCACAAACGGACGGAGGGACGGATGGATGGATGGGTGGATGGAGGAGGAGGGGGATGGAGGAGGGAGAGGGGGAGGAGGAGGGGAGGAGGAGGACGGACGGACGGACGGACGGACGGACGGACGGGGGGACGGACGGACGGGGACGGACGGGAGGGGCGGGGACGGAGGACGGACGGGACGGACGGAGCGGACGGGACGGAGGACGGGGGAGGGGAGGGGAGGACGGACGGACGGACGGGGACGGACGGACGGACGGGACGGAGCGGGGACGGACGGAGACGGAGGGGACGGACGGACGGACGGACGGACGGACGGACGGACGGACGGACGGACGGACGGACGGACCGGAGGACGGACGGACGGGACGGGACGGGGACGGGACGGGAGGAAAGGAAAGGAGGAGGAGGAGGGGAGGACGGGAGGGGACGGAGGACGAAGGAGGAGGGAGGACGGAGGACGGAGGACGGAGGACGGAGGACGGACGGACGGCGGCGGAGGACGGACGGACGGACGGACGGACGGACGGAGGGACGGACGGGACGGACGGACGGACGGACGGACGGAGGGACGGACGGACGGCGGACGGAGGACGGACGGACGGACGGACGGAGGGACGGACGGACGGACGGACGGAGGAGGGACGGACGACGACGGAGGGGACGGACGGGACGGACGGACGGAGGGGACGGACGGACGGACGGACGGACGGACGGACGGAGGGAAAGGAGGAAAGGAAAGGAAAGGAAAGGAAAGGAAAGGAAAGGAAAGGAAAGGACGGAAAGGAAACGGGAAGGAAAGGAAAGGAAAGGAGGAAGGAAGGAGGAAAGGAAGGAAAGGAAGGAAAGGAAAGGAGGACGGACGGACGGACGAGGACGGACGGACGGAGGACGGACGGAGGACGGACGGACGGACGGACGGACGGACGGACGGAGAGGACGGACGGACGAGAAGGAGCGACGACGGAAGGAAGGACGGACGGACGGAGGAGGACAGACGGACGGACAGGACTTACGGAATGGACGGACTGGACGGACGGACGGACGGAAGGACGGATGGACGGACGGAGGACGGACGGACGGACGGACGGACGGACGGACGGACGGACGGAAGAGACGGACGGACGACGGAAGGACAGGAAGGAAGGGATCACGGACGGACGGACGGAGGACGGACGGAGGAGACGGACGGGGAGGAGGAGGAGGAGGAGGACGGAGGACGGGAGGAGGAAGGAGGAGGACGGAAGGACGGAGAGGGGAGGACGGAGAGGAGAGGAGGACGGAGGACGGGAAGGAGGAGGAGAGGACGGAAGGACGGAAGGAGGAAGAAGGAGGGCGAAGGACGGAAGGAAGGACGGAAGGACGGAAGGATGGACGGGGCTGTTACATATCCCACCTGTATTTGAGCTTCCACCAGCCATGTAATGACGTCGACCCGCAGCATGCTTTTGTCCTCTGTCGGGCCGTCTCTCAAGACGACCAGCAGCCACTGTGCTGCGAGGCCGTAGTCGGCCTTCTAGAGCGCCGTCGTGCCGAGCAGACCCCGGTCGCGGCGACTGATACTCTCCATCGCCGGCACGCCGAGGATGCGTCCAGCGGCCACTTCGGACGGGTCGAGGGCGAAGGTGCGCTGTAGATGGACGATTGCCGACGTCACTCCCTCCTCGTACTTGTCCTGTGACGGCAGCGAGACTTCGACATGGGTCGGCACGCTGGGGCCGAATGGCAGTGGCGACGGTGAGGACTTGCAGTTTCACAGGGTAATCAAAATGGTGGATTAATTACGAGAACTACGATGTGTTAGGAATAAGAAGTAATGATTCGTGTAGTAAAGAACTATCGATAAGTCGAAGGCTTTCTTGTCATTTGCCATCTGGAGCTAAACCTTTGGATGGCAATCTTGTCCAATCTAGTTAAAGTACCAAGATAAGACGAGACCGTACCTTTGTATGGGGTGGTATTGAGCATGGCATGATTCCGTTGTGACCTCTCTTGATGAGTTGATAGGCATTTAGTGGATGGCTCACATAGCTGACGGCCTCGTCTCTGTTCTTGGCAGTCACCAAGTGTTGTTTCAGTTCTTTTAGTATTCTGGAAAACCCCAATTCGTCTAGTGAAACTTAATACTAATAACGACTTCTTTTGCGCCAATATCCTCGAAGATCAAGCTCAGTTGACGCTCGAGATGCAGAACTCTGTAACACGCTTCCGCTTGAATAAATCGTGGTGTCATATCACGGTGCCCGACACATTTCTCGCATCTAGGAGAAACTTGGCAGCAAATCAAAGAATAGCTAGTAAGGTCGTCGGACGGACGACACATGCAATTCGCTACTGGCGTCACTTGGCTCTATGTTATTTTCAAACATATTGTAGTGACAGCTACCTATTTATTCCAATATGGGATTATACACGCTCATTATGGGCAAGGGGTACTTATAGGACGATCGAGGGAGCACACGTGTCCCTGTCGTCGCGTGTGTACACTGCGCTGTCGATGTGATGCTCTGTCGGGGTGAAGTAATTCCGCTGTGACACGTCGCAAATAGTCAGCGGGCCTTGTCGCCAGCCAGCTATGACGGATGTAGCCACACTCTCGGTCTGTTTCTCGTCCGACACTTGTACAATATGGCTGCTTAGAGGTGTACGTGATTGTCCTTAAAACAACTGGCTGCGGGAAACAATGTGCGCAAGGGTGTTCATCAGCTTCCCTACCACCGACTTACTGAACTAGTCCGATGTGGCGTCTTCGTCGTCAACAATCTGCTTCCAAAACCGAAAAAGAAAGTCTCAATCGCCACACGGAAGATCGTAAACCATCTTGAAGTATTGCATGTATGTGGTGGTGAACCGTCTCATGTGCTGGTTTGGCCCGATTATGGTGGCAACTGCCAAACATTAACTAATACAGCAGCTTGTAAAGTATCGTACGTATAGTTTATTTTTATAACTTGTTCGGTAATAAATAGTTGCAATGATACCTGATAGAGCGATCGTGTCATCTTTGATAATTTGAATTTCAGTTGGGAGTATCCGAACGCACTAACTATGCATACTTTTTCGTAACTGATCTATTTAAAAGTTATTTTGGGTGAAATAGAGCAGTTGTAATAACACGTGTGCACATACGGGAGGCGCTGTCTGGTGAAGAGAGCTGAACCGTATCTTCAACATGACACGACACCGAAATGGGACGTGTTGACATTTTTCGAGGCGACGTTCCCAATTTCTCTGTCGTCGGATATTGACATCGGAAGACAAGACGGGGGCGCTGCATTGGAGGGGGTGGTAGTGTTTTGATACCTGTTCGCGGCGACGTTTACAACTGAAGAATATTCATGGCGGAACGTGTAGATGTGATGGGGGCACTTCACCTTCGAAGCGTATATGGGCTACGTTATTATAATAAAAATATTGCGAGGCACAATTGCGACGATCTATCCCTCAACACACCCTAGATATGTCTATAGTGTAGGCCTGTGAACCCAAATGTATCTGTCCGTACCCTCGATTACCCAGGTGGCAGCCCTTTTCAGCCCCTCAACTCTGCCTGGGAAACTAATGGGCTGCAGTTGTAACCGCTAGGGCGGCCTTACCCCAGATTAGGGTAGACATGCTGATTGGTTCTCAGGCCAAATTTGAAATAAAAAATTAAATCAATATACCTTTTTATAAGGTAATGTTGTATTATAAAAAATATTCAAAATTAAACGTACATTAACACAAAACATATAAAAACTAAAAATATGTAGTTATTTATGAAATCGGAATTACGGCAAGATTAGCCAATACCGCTCAGGTAGCAGCATTGGTTAGCCCACACGGATAGCATTCAAACGCCGGTAAAATAACCAGACTGTCTTCTCGGCGTAGTTCCGCAGCCGACCTACAGTCTGTTAAGCGAGACTAATCCGTGCAAAGATGCATAACCATATTCCAAGTAGTCGTGCTCGTTATTCTGTCCAGCGTACATCTTTGTTGTACTAGTCATAAGTAACTGCAGTCGTTGTTCTTTGAACTCGATTGATCCGATGGTTCTCTCGACCCTCCCCGAAATATTGTATTACTGTCAGACCTGGTGTTTTCCCGGACTTCGCTGTGCTACCTAAAATGATTGGTTAAGGATTCACGGTGTACTATCATACTGCTTAATACGTACATACATCTCAACGGGTCGAATTTTAGCAAAACTCAATGTAGGTTGCATGAAGATCTAGACTTGTATAATTTTGTTCACGGTGCATTTTGGGAGTCGTCATTTCGCTCGGGTCTATCTGTAGGTCTGTACAGGCTTCGTTCGACTGAACAACGCTTGGAAAGAAACAATAGGTATACCACGTTTCCTTTTTTAGTTTTATTACTTAACAAAATGATACATCAAATGACGTAAAACACACCGTCAACACTCCACCAGTCATTTAGATTAGATATGAAACATATCTGGTTAAAATAACTGACAGTTGAAGACGGTGGGTAAGCCATGGAAGGAATCTGCAAGCCGGCGAACCTCCAAACCCCTTTCGGGGAGGAGGAAGTCTGATTTCCCAGTGCTTCAACAGCGAAAGGAGTTTACTCTCCTCCGACCATGGTTACCGAAAAAAAATTACACCGATCTACACCCTATAACACCCTAACATTTAACGTCCGATAATTGAACGGCAGCCGCGTCATTAACTTGAATTGAATCCGACGTCTCTTCCCTTGCGTTCAATATGAAAGCCTCTTCGGGTATAGTATCCACATCTCGATGTCATCGTGGCCGTTTACTACAACAACATTGAAGCGATTTAATACTAGGGGTATCAATACCGAGTAGCTGTAGACGGCGAGGATGAAAACTACAACAGAATCGAGAAAACTGACCTGCCGCGGATCAGGTGACAATCATGTGACAACTAATTGTGAGAATCCGCAGTTGCGCAATGCGCAATTTCTTGACAAAGCGGGTGCGTTCGCGTATTTCTCTGTGTACTCGTGTTATTTAAAAATATTAACCTTTTACCCTTGAAGGTGGACTTTTGAGACACTATCCGCCAGAGAAAATACAGAAACCACATTGAGAGTGTACGTGCTTTTATGAGAGAGAGAGAGAGAGAGAGAGAGAGAGGAGAGAGAGAGAGAGAGGGAGAGAGAGAGAGAGAGAGAGAGAGAGGGAGAGAGAGAGAGAGAGAGAGAGGGAGAGGAGGAGGGAGGAGGAGGGAGGGAGGGAGGAGGGGAGGAGGGGAGGAGAGGAAGAAAAAAAACAGAAGGAAAAAAAAAAAGGAAGGGAAAAAAGGGGGGGAAAAAAAAATTTTTTGGGTTTTTTGTTTTTTTTTTTTTTAAAAAAATTTTTTTTTCCCAAAAAAAAATTTTTTTTTTTTTTTAAAAAAAATTTAAAAAATTTTTTTTAAAAAAAACCCCCCCAAAATTTTAAAAAAAAAATTTTTAAAAAACCCAAAATTGGGGGGGGGAACCAAAGGTTTTCCCCCCCCCCTTTTTTTTTTTTGGGGGGGGAAAAATTTTTTTTTTAAAAAGGGCCCCCCCCCCAAAAAAAAAAAAATTTTTTTTAAAATTTTAAAAAAATTTAAAAAAATTTTTTTTTGGGGGCTTTTTTTTTTTAACCCCCCTTTTTTGGAAAAATATGGGGTTTTTTTTAAAAATTTTTTTTTGGGGCCTTTAAAAAAAAAAATTTTTTAATCCCAGGGGTATTTTTTTAAAAACTGTGGGGGGGAAAAAAAAAAAGCCAAAAAAAAATTTTATTTTAGAAATTTTTTTTAAAAAAGGGGGGTTTTTTGGGAAAAATTTTTTGGGTTTTTTTTTCCCTTTTTTTAAAAATTTTTTTAATTTTTTCTTTTTAACAAAAAAAAACCCCCCAAAAGGGGTTTTTTTAAAAAAAAAGGGGGGGGGGGGAAAAAAAAAAAAAAAGGGGGAAAAAAAAGGGGGGGGGGGGGGGGGGCCCCCCGGGGAAAAAAAACCCCCCCCAAAAAAAAAAAAGGGGGGGGGGGGGGGGGGGGGGGGGGGGGGAAAAAAAAAGGGGGGGGGGGGGGGGGTTTTTTTGGGGGGGGGTTTTTTGGGCCCCCCAAAAAAAAAAAGAAAAAAAAAAAAGGGGGGGGGGGGAAAAAAAAAATTTTTAAAAAAAAAAAAAAAAAACCCCCCAAAAAAAAAATTTTTTAATAAAAAACCCTTTCCCTTTTTTTTTTTTTGGGGGGAAAAAAAATTTTTAAAAAAAATTTTCCCACCAAAAAATTTTTAAAAGGGGTTTTTTAAAAATTTTTTTTTAAAAAAAAAAGGAAATTTTTTTTAAAAATTTAAAAAAAAAAAGGCTTTTAAAAAAAAAATTTTTTTTAAAAAAAAAAAACCCCCTTTTTAAAAAAAATTTTTTTTTTGGGGAAAAATTTTTTTAAAGGTCATTCAATGTTTTGCTACCATCTCGTCACATCATTCAGTTGATGTGACGAGATGGTAGCAACAACCGTGTATGTTGATAAACTACGTTCAGTGTTTTATGTATATCACATGTGAGCACATTTTCTCTTTATATTGATTATTGCTATGGAATGAGATGATAAAATTAACAGTTTGATAAGTGTTTATATATTAATGGTTAACAATCCAACATTCATGTATACTGATATCCAGGTGAATATACATTTTATGTGAACAAACTTGTTTTTCCATGCAAATATCATAATAAAATTCATATGCCCATCCACATTGTGTTAAGTTTATTATTAGACTTTAACTTGCAGTCAACTTAAGTTGTATTGCTTATTATTGATGCTGGTATTTTATGCCCCCAATTTTTTTTGTCTCTCTCCCTCCTGCCCTCCCTCTTTTTCTCTGTCTCTCTGTCTTCTTCGTCTGTTTTCTCTCTCTTCCCCTCCCTTTCCTCCCTCCTCCTTTTCCTCCTCCCTCCCCTCCCCCCCCCTTCCTCCCTCCCCCCCTTTCCCCCCCTCCCTCCCCCCCCCCTCCCTCCTCCTCCCTCCCTCCCTCCCTCCCCCTCCCCCTCCCCCTCCCTCCCTCCCTCCCTCCCTCTCCCCCTCCCTCCTTTTTTCCCTTTCCCCCCTTCCCCCCCTTCCCCCTTCCCCCCTCCCCCTCCCCCCCCCCTCCCCCCTTCCCCCCCTCCCTCCCTCCCCTCCTCTTCCCTCCTTTCCCTCCCTCTCTCTCTCTCTCTCTCTCTCTCTCTCTCTCTCTCTCCTCCTCTCTTTTTCTTTTTTCTCTCTTTCTCTCCCCTTCTTTTTTTTTCCTCCCTCCAACCCCCCTTTTCTTCCTTCCCTCTTCTCCTTGTTGTCACATGATTGTCACTGATCCGCGGCAGGTCAGTTTTCTCGATTCTTTTGTGTTTTCATCCTCGCCGTCTACAGCTACTCGGTATTGATACCCCTAGTATTAAATCGCTTCAATGTTGTTGTAGTAAACGGCCACGATGACATCGAGATGTGGATACTATACCCGAAGAGGCTTTCATATTGAACGCAAGGGAAGAGACGTCGGATTCAATTCAAGTTAATGACGCGGCTGCCGTTCAATTATCGGACGTTAAATGTTAGGGTGTTATAGGGTGTAGATCGGTGTAATTTTTTTTCGGTAACCATGGTCGGAGGAGAGTAAACTCCTTTCGCTGTTGAAGCACTGGGAAATCAGACTTCCTCCTCCCCGAAAGGGGTTTGGAGGTTCGCCGGCTTGCAGATTCCTTCCATGGCTTACCCACCGTCTTCAACTGTCAGTTATTTTAACCAGATATGTTTCATATCTAATCTAAATGACTGGTGGAGTGTTGACGGTGTGTTTTACGTCATTCGATGTATCATTTTGTTAAGTAATAAAACTAAAAAAGGAAACGTGGTATACCTATTGTTTCTTTCCAAGCGTTGTTCAGTCGAACGAAGCCTGTACAGACCTACAGATAGACCCGAGCGAAATGACGACTCCCAAAATGCACCGTGAACAAAATTATACAAGTCTAGATCTTCACGCAACCTATATTGAGTTTTGCTAAAATTCGACCCGTTGAGATGTATGTACGTATTAAGCAGTATGATAGTACACCGTGAATCCTTAACCAATCATTTTAGGTAGCACAGCGAAGTCCGGGAAAACACCAGGTCTGACAGTAATACAATATTTCGGGGAGGGTCGAGAGAACCATCGGATCAATCGAGTTCAAAGAACAACGACTGCAGTTACTTATGACTAGTACAACAAAGATGTACGCTGGACAGAATAACGAGCACGACTACTTGGAATATGGTTATGCATCTTTGCACGGATTAGTCTCGCTTAACAGACTGTAGGTCGGCTGCGGAACTACGCCGAGAAGACAGTCTGGTTATTTTACCGGCGTTTGAATGCTATCCGTGTGGGCTAACCAATGCTGCTACCTGAGCGGTATTGGCTAATCTTGCCGTAATTCCGATTTCATAAATAACTACATATTTTTAGTTTTTATATTTTTTGTGTTAATGTACGTTTAATTTTGAATATTTTTTATAATACAACATTACCTTATAAAAAGGTATATTGATTTAATTTTTTATTTCAAATTTGGCCTGAGAACCAATCAGCATGTCTACCCTAATCTGGGGTAAGGCCGCCCTAGCGGTTACAACTGCAGCCCATTAGTTTCCCAGGCAGAGTTGAGGGGCTGAAAAGGGCTGCCACCTGGGTAATCGAGGGTACGGACAGATACATTTGGGTTCACAGGCCTACACTATAGACATATCTAGGGTGTGTTGAGGGATAGATCGTCGCAATTGTGCCTCGCAATATTTTTATTATAATAACGTAGCCCATATACGCTTCGAAGGTGAAGTGCCCCCATCACATCTACACGTTCCGCCATGAATATTCTTCAGTTGTAAACGTCGCCGCGAACAGGTATCAAAACACTACCACCCCCTCCAATGCAGCGCCCCCGTCTTGTCTTCCGATGTCAATATCCGACGACAGAGAAATTGGGAACGTCGCCTCGAAAAATGTCAACACGTCCCATTTCGGTGTCGTGTCATGTTGAAGATACGGTTCAGCTCTCTTCACCAGACAGCGCCTCCCGTATGTGCACACGTGTTATTACAACTGCTCTATTTCACCCAAAATAACTTTTAAATAGATCAGTTACGAAAAAGTATGCATAGTTAGTGCGTTCGGATACTCCCAACTGAAATTCGGCAGAGACCATGGCTAACCGTAAGAGATAACGAGTAATAACGGGGTGACTTGATGGTTCACATGTAATGACGTCGACCCGCAGCATGCTTTTGTTCTCTGTCAGGCCGTCTCTAAGACGACCAGAGCCACTGGCTGGAGGCCGAAGTCGGCACTTCTAGAAGCGCCGTCGTGCCGAGCGACCGGTCGCGGCGACTGATACCTCATCGCCGGCACGCCAGGATGTGCCAGCGCACTCCGGGCAGGGCGAAGGTCATAGCGGACGATCGGCCGACCTCGATCATCTCAGTCCAGTGACGCAGTTCGTATGCTGCACTAAAGATGACGCTGGGCGAATAGGCAGATCTTGGAAATGGGTAGATCTTCGTTTAGGGTAATCAAAATGGTGGATAATCGGAACTACGCGATGTTAAGGGAAAGAAGTAATGATTCGTTAGTAAAAACTATCGATAAGTCGAAGGCTTTCTTGTCATTTGCCATCTGGAGCTTTAATATTCGGATGGCAAATCTTTCCAATCTAGTTAAATACCAGATTGTAAGTACCGTACTTTGAATGTTGTATAGAGCATCATGATTTAAAAGTACCTCTCTTGATGAGTTGTTAGGCATTTAGTGGAGGCCAATAGCTGACGGCCTCGTCTCTGTTCTTGGCAGTCACCAAGTGTTGTTTCAGTTCTTTTAGTATTCTGGAAAACCCCAATTCGTCTGAAAAGCTGAAACGGTAATACGGGTACGGCAAATTTCGATATCAGGCTCAGTTAGCTATCTAGAGTTTGTAACACGTCGCTTGAATAAATCTGGTGTCATAAACGTGCCCATTTCGCATCTAGGGAAACTTGCAGCAATCTAATAGCTATAAGTCGTCAGTGAACTGCAACGGTTCAAACATCCACCCCTATGTTATGCAACTTTTATACATGCAATATTTATCCAAAATGGGACCGCCTTATAAAGTCAAACGTCCCATTTCGGTGCGTGTCTTGATCGGGCGCTTCTTACCGACGCGCCCCGTGATGTGACAGGTTAAAATCTCTTTCACCAAAAAATTAATAGACCTTGACGACAAACAGCATGAGTGGTTGTACACCCAACTGATTCTTTGATCACACTGTACAGTATCTGCAAATTTTTACGACAGTTTAAAAAAAACTCGTCGGATACAAGCGCGATTGTTATGTTGGCAGTTGCCCTACGGCACCAGCCTTTCGACCCGATGCATGCGTACTCAAAATTCGCTTCCGCGATAGATTCTTTTTCGGTGAAGGATTGAAAGACGCCACATCGGATAGTTCGTAGTCGGTGGTGGAAGCTGTGACCCTTGACTGTTTCCCGCACCAGTTGTTTTAGGACAATCACGTACACCTCTAAGCAGCATATTGTACAAGTGTCGGACGAGAACAACCAGAGTTGGCTAATCGTCATACTGGCTGCGACAAGGTGACTATTTGCGACGTGTCAAGCGGATTACTTCACGACGGCTCACATCGAAAGCAATGTCAGGAGAGGGAACGTATCCCGACTACTATGCATACTTTTTCGTAACTGATCTTTAAAAGTTATTTGGGTGAAATAGAGCTGTAATACACGTGTGCACATACGGGAGGGGCTTCTGGTGAAGAGAGCGAACCGTATCTTCAACATGACCGACACCGAAATGGGCTGTTGACATTTTTCGCCTTCCCAATTTCTCTGTCGTCGGATATTGACATCGGAAGACAAGACGGGGGCGCTGCATTGGAGGGTAGGTTTGATCCCGTCACGAGTTACTTGAGATATTGGCAAAAAGTGTATGTATGAGTTTCACTCGAAGGTTTGCTACGTTATTATAAAAAAATATTCAACATTGCGACGATCTATCCCTCAACACACCCTAGATATGTCTATAGTGTAGGCCTGTGAACCCAAATGTATCTGTCCGTACCCTCGATTACCCAGGTGGCAGCCCTTTTCAGCCCCTCAACTCTGCCTGGGAAACTAATGGGCTGCAGTTGTAACCGCTAGGGCGGCCTTACCCCAGATTAGGGTAGACATGCTGATTGGTTCTCAGGCCAAATTTGAAATAAAAAATTAAATCAATATACCTTTTTATAAGGTAATGTTGTATTATAAAAAATATTCAAAATTAAACGTACATTAACACAAAAATATAAAAACTAAAAATATGTAGTTATTTATGAAATCGGAATTACGGCCCCCCCCCAAAACCCCCCCCTTCCGATTTTGGGCCGGGGGCCCCCCCAAAAAAAAGATTTTGAAAAAGGGGGAAAAAAACTTAAGAGCGTTTGGGGGGTGAAACCCTTATTCTGGTTTCCCAATTAATAAACATTAAAAAAAGAGCTTGTAAAATATCGTCGATATTTATTTAAATTTTATAAAGATGCAAGATCCTTATAGGATCTTTCAATTTTATTAAAAATTTTTTAAAAAAACCAACGACAACTTTTTGCTCTTTTTGTTAATGTTCATTTAATTATTGGGGAAACAGACATGAAACGGGTTTACCCCACAAGGGGTCTTAAGAGGTTTACGATCTTCCTTTCAGAACCTTTTTGGGTTTTTTGGAATTTTTGAGGCGAAGCCCAATCCTGTTCGTGGGTTTTTAGGGGAAACAGAAAAGGGGGGCCATTGGGAGTTGTTTTAAGGCCCACGTACAACCCCAAGAATATTTCAATGGCGGACGGAAAAAGGAGTGGGCACTTCCTCAAGCGGTGGGACAATTTTAAAAATTTTCGAGGCACAGGAATTCTTCCCCAAAAACCCCCAATAAGCAAATGTACCCGGACCCAGGGGCCTGTCCCCCCTCGATTCCCAAAAAACCCCTTGCCCCTAATGGGGTGGGAAACCCCAATTTGGGTAAATAAGTAGCGGCACCCCAATAGGGGGGAAAATACATTGAGCCAAATTTGGAAAAAAATTAAATTTTTCCCTAACCTTTTTAGTATTTTGTTTTAAAAAAATTTTTAATCGGAATTCCAAAATATATACAAGATTTTTTAAACGGAAGGGTTTCAGAGTTTACCAAATCCTGAGGTTGACTTGGGTTTTTGGGGCCCAAAAAAATCTTAAAGTTTTAAATTTTACCAGACGTTGGGGGTTTTTCCCGAACCAAAAAACTGAAAAAAAGGGACTCCGGGAAAGAGAAACCTACCATGTGGCCTCCTTAAAACCCTTTAAATCATCGGGGGAAAAAATCATAAGTAATCCCCCCTTTTGGAAAGTTTGTCATCTTTGGGCTTACTTTCCCCAAATTGATCAAGGTTTACCCGATGGGTGACAAGAAGTTCGCTTATGATAGTTTTTCTACACGTATTACTTTTATCCCAACCTCGATTTGAAAACCAATTTGTTCCTTTAAACTGCGTTAAGCACTGCTTGGCCACTGCCGGGAAGGGCGCGGCGTCACTGAAAAAGTTGGAAAAAAAAATAGGGCCACGTTTTCCTTTTTAGAACTTCGAACTCAATGCGTAAAAAACCCCCTCCCTCCCCGATTTAGATTAGTTGAAAAAAATTTTGGTTAAAAAAGCGTTGAAGCGGGGGGTAAACCATGGGGTCTAAGCCCGGGGAACCCCCAACCCCCCGGGGGGGGAAGTCATTTCCCGTGTTAACCAAAGGGTTTTTTCCCCCGCCATTTCCGTTCCCCTCTCCCCTTCCCCTCTTTCTCCTTTCCCCCTCTTCTTTTTCCCTTCCCTTCCCCTTCTTCTTGGCCCCTTTTGGGGTTG
>JAODUO010003340.1:0-15413 GCA_025642075.2 Ridgeia piscesae
CCGTCCGTCCGTCCGTCCGTCCGTCCGTCCGTCCCGTCCGTCCGTCCGTCCGTCCGTCCGTCCGTCCGTCCGTCCGTCGTCCGTCCGTCCGTCCGTCCGTCCGTCCGTCCGTTGGAAGAGGGGGTATCGTGCACCCTCCGGAAATATATTTTTAATTGGTATCACAAGATTGGACGAAATACGTAGAAAACGGTTTGCTATGCTAACAAGTCAACAATATTTCCCACGTATCGTTTTTATGCAAATTAGTGCCGCCATTATTGAATAATCTATTTTTCACTATATTTCAACCAATATTGCAAATAACTGACATAATAAGGTGTATATATCCATGTTATGAGGGTCAGCGACTATAATTAAATTATTGTTGACATGTGTCAATGACAGTTTAATATGCTAATTAGTGCCGCTATTATTGAGAAATCAATTTTTCACGTTATCTCGGCCAATATTGCACGTAACTGCACAAATAAGGTGTCCAGAACTATGTCTTCAGGGTCAACGATCATTAAAGGACCATTCTTGAATGATCTACGCGTGTCCCTGGCATGCTATCGCTGCATCTCAGCCAATATTGCAGGTGAGTTGAAAAGGTTTTTTGAGGGCATCTACTTACGAAATAACATGTTGTTTTTGCGACCAAAACTTAATATGGAGATTAATTCAAGATATTGTGAATAAAAAAAATTCTACTAAGTTCGTTTACCAACTCATTTATTGAATTAGGTAAAAAGCAGGTCAAAATAATGGTTTCTGAGACGCCGCGCCTCACCCTCTTATGGGCTTCAAGACGATAATTATTAGATCATCATTCGCCATCGCTTTCACTGAAATCGTCAAAGTCAAACTCGGCCTGATTTTCTCCTCCTCCTCTTCTTCCTCTTCACAATCACCAGTGTCCAGAAGATTAACCAGTAAGTTTTGTAACACGGGGCAGCAGGATCACACTGGTTCGAACACTCCATCCTCAGTCCTTATCCACAACCTCCATACATGTCTACTCCATACAGGTCTAGTTTTATGAAATGACCCTCGCGATGGTCGACATAATCAACGAACCAGACTGCCCAAGGGCGGGGAGACATCGCGCGCTGGAGAAGGCCAAAGTCAAGAAGTGTGAGGAGTCAGTTCAGCGCGTCCTCGCTGCTCTCACGAACTTCACTAATCCTTTCACTGTCGCAGATAAGAACAGGCTCTACTTCCTGGCTTCTGGAGCACCAATACCCATGTAAGTCGAGATGGAAGTGCTCCGAGCAGGAGCGTTTGGCTAGGCTGCTAAAGCGGACTTCATCGGACACCTACAGAGCGGAAAGCCATGAAGCTTCTTCGACCCTGTCAAGAAGAAGAAACTCAAGACTATGGAGACTTGCAACAAGAAGGTCACCCTCACATTAACCCAGGGAAAGGTAGTAATGTATTCCAATACCCGATATCTATTTTGTTTTAATTGTTGCATTTTTAGTGTATGCCATTACTTTTATAATGTTTTGAGTGATCCTGTTCTTTACACGTGTCGCACAAATAATATTAGTAAATTTATGTAGCGTCTTTATTTTGAGGAATTTGAGGTCAGAGATGTGCCACATACAAAATAATTTTGCGTAATCGTAGACGAAGACAGACATGAGTCATCACTGGAGGCTGAGACCTCCGAATGTTTATGGCCGGAATGCAATTTCAAACAAATATTAGTTAATTCACTTAAATGGTTGTTGTTTCAGATGATTTTGTAGTGATTGGAAGTTGATTCCAGATTTATAATTACAGGTCATCCAGTATCAGGAGCAACGCAACCTCGCCTTCCTGCTCCTCGTCAAGTCTCAGAGTCTAAATGATCAAGTGGAATTGGAAGAACTCATGAAGTACTGTCTAGTCATGCGTCACCAGCCTTGGGACACCAGAGATTTTTTCTCCAAGTCGAACATAGCCGCCATTCTGCACTACGTTCTGGAAGACATAACCCCAGCAGATCTGCCATAGCCGAAGGACGCCCTGTTCATCCAGGAGCGTACGACTCTGGTCCATAACCTAACCAATCTTCCCCAGACCTGTGGTGAGATGTGCCTACAAGTTCTTGATCAGATGGTGGTTAAGAAACACTTCTTGTTCTCAACTGACAGTTAACATCCACAGTATCAACACCCAGGAGAGGTTGAGGCGCTGAAGTTCAGTTCCTTTCATTGAATGGTAATTGAATGGTCCCAGGGGGTATTATGGCCAAGGGTATTTGAATGGTATCTGAATAGTTTTTTGAATTATATTTTGGATTCTTTGTACCGTTCAGTGGTATTGAATGGTTTTTAAATTACCGTTGAATGTACCACCGCGTCCTACTGAAATATTATTGAATGGTCCAATGGTACTCAATGATGCTGAATGGTATTCAATGGTAATCAGTAGTATACCATTGGCTCTTTTGTGTAAGGGTATACAATACACTCTGAGTGTGACACAAGGACAGTCTTGAATACAACATAATTAAACACACAAACACCATTTTTGTTTTGTTGATGATAGCTGAATCTTAGTTTGTACATGAAGAAAATGACTTATAATGGTATTTTAGCATATATACTGTCAAGTATGGTATGCAGGTGTTGCAGTACCTCAGGTACTGCATTGCCTCAGGGAGTTTTACTTGACTCCCCTGCCATGCAGAGTTGTAAACCACTGCCTTGTGGTACAGGTTCTTGACAGAACCGAAGTTTAAGGGAGCAAACCCTAACCAGAAAACCATGTCACTGTGGCAGCATCAAGGGCGGTTGATGTATGGAACTCCCAACATCTCTCGACCAGCTACTGCTGGGACAAATATATTGCGCCTGTCTTGACATGTTCTTACCGGTGTGAGACCACTATTGGTTCCCCGAGAGAGAGAGCCGCTAGTAACTTGCAAAAGCCAGCGTCACTTTAACACTTTTTGCTGGCAGCTTCCATGAAAGTACAACTGCACGAAACACCATACCGGATCGGCCGTCGCCCGGGTGGAAAATCAGCTAGGAAGAAGAATAAGACAACTACAAACAATTGCACAATGGAATGTCAGGACTCTCCTCGACCGAGAAGCAGCTGACCGACCAGAAAAACGTACGGCATTAGTAGCAATGGAACTTGCCAAATACAACAACGACATCGCCGCCCTATGTGAAACAAGGTTCTCAGAGTCTGGTAGTCTCAGCGACTTGGAATACTCTTTCTTCAGACGTTGCAAACCAGAAGGAGAAAGAACGGAGGCTGGAGTGGGCTTTGCTATCAAAATGAATATCGTCACAAAATGCCACGGCCAGTAAGTGACAGAATCATGACGATGAGACTATCTCTGAGCAAGGACAACTTTGCTACAATTACCAGCGTGTACGCTAAAACAATGACAAACCCAGATGAAAACAAGGAGGCCTTCTATAATCAGCTGGCATGTGTGCGCAGTGGCATCCCTCGTACAGATAAGCTACTGCTGATAGGAGACTTCAATGCGAGGATATGAAGAGACAATGACAAGTGGCCCTTGGTCGTGGGCAAACGTGGGATTGGAAAATGCAACTCCAATGGCGAGCTTCTACTGGCTCTGTGCTCTGCGTTCGAACTGATAGTGACGAACACCATGTTCAAGCAGAAGGATGAACGCAAGACCACGTGGATGCATCCTCGTTCCGGACACTGGCATATGAACGACTTCATCATCACGAGGTATCGGGTTAAGATGGACCTCACACAGTACCCGAGCCATGCGTGGAGCTAACTGCTGGACAGATCACCAGATGCTGAGATCAAAAGTGGCTTTCAGGATAAAAGCATATTAGGCAAGGGAAAAGTATGCCGACCAAGCTCAACACAGCAAAACTAATTACCGTCAGCCACAGGGAGAGTTTTGAGCAGGAGATGGTCTGTGCTCTCGCCCAATAGGAGGAGAAGGAAAGCTCAACACCAGACGCGGAATGGGAAGGTCGTGTACAACACAGCCAAGACATATCTTGGCAAGCCAGACAGAAAACACCAGGACTGGTTCGACACCATCGACCAGGAGCTACAGACGCTTATGAGCAGAAAATAACAAGCACACCAGAGAATGTTGCAAACCAGGAGCACTAGATCCACCACTGAAGCATACAAAGATGCATGCAGACTGCTACAAAAACGCACCCGTGCACTGAAGTCAGACTGATAGGAAAGGGAGGCAGTGGAGCTGCAGAGAGCAGCTGACAGAAACGACATGAAGGGCTTCTAAAATGGACTGAAGGAAGTGTGGGGACCCAAGAAGAAGGGACCTGTTCACCTGAAATCAACAGATGGAATGGAGACCTTCTCAGACAGGCAGGCAGGCAGGCAGGCAGGCAGGCAGGCAGGCAGGCAGGCAGGCAGGCAGGCAGGCAGGCAGGCAGGCAGGCAGGCAGGCAGGCAGGCAGGCAGGCAGGCAGGCAGGCAGGCAGGCAGGCAGGCAGACAGGCAGACAGAGGCACAGAGAGTGAGTGAGTGAGTGAGAGAGAGTGAGTGAGTGAGAGACGGACGGACGGGCGGGTGGGCAGACGGGCGGGTGGGCAGACGGGTGGGTGGGCGGGCGGACGGACAGACAGACAGACAGACAGAAACAGACAGACATACAGACAGACAGTGAGTGAGAGTGAGTGAGTGAGTGAGAGAGAGAGAGAGAGAGACAGACACACAAATGTAGAGAGAGACACACACACACACACACACACACACACACACACACACACACACAAACACACACACACACACACACACACACACACACACACAAACACACACACACACACACACACACACACACACACACACACATATTTTCTTGTTATTAGTTGTGTTTTTACTTCTCAATAGTTGTTTCGATCGAGTTATGATTGTTGCCACTGAGGGGGTCAAAAGGATTAGCGGTCTTGATTTCCTTATCTTCGAAGAAGGAATTTATGGAGTTGAAATTATTGCAGTCAGGCCAGGCCAATGAACATGAAGAGTATTAACTGTGTGTATTCACTGTCATCTAGTGCACAACACTGTGTATGATGATGACATTTTGTATTGTTGGAGGTTCTCTGCATGCATGGGTCAGATATTGGTGACATGCAAAGAGCGTACAATGACATACTGTTTTGTACTAATGCAGGTTTGCTTTTATGCTTATGCTACATTGATCGATTGAACACTTCTGGTGTACACAAAGTAGAGCTACATTAGGGAACGCTGCTGCCTCATTTAGGCTGAAAAATAGTTACAATATAAATGGTCTTAAAAATGCTGTATTAAAACAATACATCGAAGACAAACATGAATAGAAACATGTGTCCCAAACACCTGCATGAGCTGAAGCTGTAAATAAACCAACCTAGGAATTGTAGAGCCAATAAACATCAAACTAAGAGATGCTTCACTCTTTGCTTGAATCAGCAAATTCAGACTCATCAGCAGTTTCCTCAGTACTGCTGTAAAACAATTACAATATACAGCATATTACAATAAACAAAATATTAATGAAAGAAGACATTTATATTTTTAGTATTAGAGGCAGAACAGCAATGTCTTTTAATTTGTTTAGAATACATGTCAAAATAAGAATGTGTGTTTCTTTATGTTTGATCTCATTTATCGCAGTTGTCATAAATTAGATATGTTGTATAGAATCAACTGTTTGAAAGCACCCATTACCACATGCGCCCAGCCAGGTGTGTTATTCCAAACACCAACAGGATTTGAACCTGCCACAACACTGAAGTAATGGGTAAACAAAATAAGAACACAAACATTTGTTGCAGAATATAAATTATAACCTTGCAAATTTTTGGACACAAATATGTGTTTCCAAACACCAAAATGTGTCAACGTGTGTCAAAGAGCAACATGAATTGAAAAGTCAATGCAATGTGCTTAGGAACATTACAAACAACAAACACTAAATTAAGAAGTGATTACATACTCTTTGTTTGAGTGAGCAAATGCAGACTCATCAGCAGTTTACTCAGTACTCCTGTAAAACATTTACAAATGTATGTGAGATAAAACAAATTGCAACATCTGAACCATAAATCGTCCGAAATATTGTTTTTACAATTTATTTATCATAAATAATAAGTTATGTAAATTAGAAACATACAACATGTGTCAATTGTGTGTATCACTGTGCAGATCACATTATTCAAAGATCACATGTGTCAACTGCCACTGTAATACAGTGTAATATACTATATTAATAATGATGCAACATCCTTACCTTTTGAGTTGGTAATCCTGACATTAAACTTGTTTTCAACTGAAAAAAGAAACGATACAAGATTTATATTAAACTAGTGCTACGCAAGAATAATATATAGAGGAAGTGGAAATGGGTGTTGCAGAGAGCAGGGATCAATAAGGTCAATAACAGAAGACTGAAAGAAAAAATGGAGACATGTAATGAAGGCCAACCTCATACTGGATTACTGGGACAATGAGCAACGACTAGTAATTATATATATATCTCATCATATTATCAGTCCATGGTAGACATACAACGCAAGCAAATTATTGCTTGCAAACAATCAAGATAAACATTTTAATGTTACAAAATAATGTCTTAGCGCATCTTGGATGCCTAATAGATGCACCAGTGACACCAGTTTGCATAATTCACGACGACTTGCACAGCTTATCGCTCTTTTCAAGCCTCTTGCTAAGGCGGCTACCGTACCGATTTGTACTGATGTGGATAATAGTCGTGAAGTCTAATAAATTTGCACTTTTTACTAAAACCTGATAAAATTCGCTTATATGATATTTATGAGCTTTTTCTCTACTTAAGGCGCATTATTTAAAAAAATGTCAAACAAAATATTGCATCAAATTGTTTTGATTAAGTACTTAAGAAAATTAATTGCTTAAAATAGAACACAAAATATCTGTGCCTGTTCGGCGTGCCACCAATTCTCTGTCATGCTGAATATTCCAGATGGCAGTCATAGTTACACAAACCGGGACATTATTATATTATTTTTGCAACATCCACACAACATATTATATACTATTAGTTGTAATTATGCGTTAGTAATTTTTATATTACTTACTTTCTGCAAAAGAAGTCCTACTTTTGACGAAGGAAAACTCCAGTCAATGGCAATGCATTTTAATTGAAGTGGTCGCCGCTTTACGGCATATCATAATCACTTAAAACTTCATTAAACTTCACATGATTATGTAACTACGTATTTACGAATGCAATAAATATATGTGTATAACTACGTTAACAGCTATGTTGTGGTACATGTTTATGCAGTACATTTAACAATTTAGTGAATTTTTAAAAATTAATTGCCGAATACGAACGGCAACACCAACATTCAATGGATCTATCATACATATACATATCATACACTGAACACGAAACTCCAACCCTTCGTTCAGTATATACCATAAATATAGATTTATAAGAACTTTGACCCGGTATGCATAACTCGGCACACAGTATACACACAAATATGCATGGTGCTGGAAAAAACATGCTCAAAATCATTTAAGATGTTGTTCATTTAAAAATTAATTATGCCCAGTACTTCACTGTCATATGAACTGTGTGCACAAGCAATGGTACTGATAAACTCAATTGTGTTAGTTGTGAATTAACACGTCGAAACTTTATGTAGACCAGTTTTGGTCTACATAAAACAGCGGTCTACATAACCCGGTCCTATATGCATAATCGGTCGTCATAAGCTGTCTTTAGGAGTAGTATATATATATATATATATATATTATATATGAAAGAGAGACCGACAGACACACACATAGATAGAAACACATTATATATATATATATAATAATATTATATATATATATACACGAGAGAGACAGCGAGACTCTCAGACCACAGACAGACAGACACACACCACACACACGCACACGCACACAGGGAGGGAAGACGCGAGAAAGAGGAGAGGGGAGAAAAGCTAACAGTATTTATAATTAAGTTCAACATTAAAATAGCTATTATAAATATGTCACAACCCTTGTTCTTTTGAAAACCACCTCTATTATCGTCCACACCAGTTGTATGAAGTTCAAAATCCTTACATCATAGACTTGTCAAGTACAGCTTACTGTGTAGTGTCACCTGTAGTATGAAAACAGATAATATGTCATTATAAATTAATTTTTTAATAAAATGTAACTGTAATCAGACGTTATTCCTAACAGACTAACTTTCCGCTCGCCGATTTATATAATGAAACAATGCTGCCATCTAGTGCACAACTGGGGTCATACAGTTATGAGTGCAGGCAGTAATACAGAAGAGGCTCAACAAGGCACATCGCTGCCAAGTACCCATCCGCTTAGTAAAATCAATTAACAATGCATCATTTCACTGTCAGCAGCTTCCATAATCACACCTGGAAGTCTGACTGCTCAAATGCACCATATATGTGAATGTTGAAAACATATATAAAATAAAAATATAGTGTACTACGTTTCGTCCAATGTGACCACTAGCTCCACGTGGCGGACTAAACAAAAACTCCATGTGGTGGACTAAACAAAAACAGGATTGAGTCTTAGGTCTTAGGTGATTACCTCCAAACAGCCCAAACTTGGGCTAACGCAGGAGTTGTTCTTCTGAGTGATCTATAATACACACACACACACTACACACACACACACACACACACACACACACACACACACACACACACACACACACAACACACCCACACACACACACACACACAACACACACACACACACACACACACACACACACACACACACACACACACACACACACACACACACACACACACACACACACACACACACACACACACACACACACACACACACACACACACACACACACACACACACACACACACACACACACACACACACACACACACACACACACACACACACACACACACACACACACACACACACACACACACACACACACACACACACACACACACACACACACACACACACACACACACACATATATGTAACAGGCAGGGTTACTGACTAAATTATTAATTATCCCATTAAAACTTAACTAATCTTCTAATATCTTTTGTCCTTTTTACTTTATGTTAGTGCAATACACCCCATGAGTGTCTATAGGCTGGGAGAGCCTAATAGCCACTTCCCCTTGTTTACCCTGTGGTGCCCTGTGTCATTGTGACAGCCACTACAAATGGGTCATATCTGGTTTCCACTGGGGAGCAAGCACTGAGGATGTAGATAACAGACTGACCCTCATAACATGGGTATATACACCTTATTTTGTCAGTTATCTGGAATATTGGCTAAGATACAGTGAAAAATAAATTGTTCAATAATGGCGGAACTAATTTGCATAAAAACGATAGGTGGGACATTTTGCTAACTTGTTATCGAACCGTTTTCTAAGCTTTTTTCCGATCCAGTGATACCAATTAAATGTATATTTTGGTGCACAGTGCCCCTCTTCCAACTAGACTAATAATGATGATTCTGTTCACATTGTCGATTACGAAGAAGACGATGATGATATTGATGTGAACATAATGATTATGATGAAGAGGGTGATCGAGACAGTGTGACGACGTAATCATCACCATAAACGTGTACAAAAAAGTCAAGGTGTCAAATGATTATGTAGATTACGATGGTAGCGAATATGGTAATAACAATGATGATGATGAGGATTGTGGTATGAAAATGAAGATGTTGATTACGAAGACAATGATGTTGACAGACAGTGGATATGAAGAGTATAATTTTGATTAAAAGAAGATGCCGATAACGTTGACGCATATGATTAAGAAGCAAGATGCAACGAAGATGAAGATGACTATGAAAATTGTAACAAAGGTCACGTTAATGAAAAGAATGACAACCTGCTGGTGGAGGCGAAGATGAAAATTATGACGTAAATTATCAAGATCATGCTGAAAACTTTGAAGGCGTAGAGCACAATAGCTCAGGGGTAGAGCTTCGGACTCTCGACCAAGAGAACTGGGGTTCTAATCTTGTAATACGGTGGTAAAACCTTGGGCAAGTTTGTTCATTCTACATTGCTCCAGTTCACCCAGTTATATACATGAATACCTGGCTATAGACAGTGGTGGATGTGTATGAGTAGCCCCCGTGCATTAATTGTAGCATATGGCTGGATGCTTCCCAGAGCAGTTGAGGTAGTGTTTGATTAGACAGGTCTGTCAGGGAAATAAAGTGTAAACTGCTTTGAACAGTACAGAGGACTGGATACTGCGCTATATAAGAACTTACCGTTACTTGCCATTATAATGCAGATGATGACTGATGATAATGAAAATAGCTAAGAAGATGTGTACAATAATAATTACGATGGTGAAGAAGGAAATGGTGATATCAACCAAGACATGAAAACATAGCAATACAAACATTAAATTGAAGCCACAAACAATACAAATACCCATCACCATTTATTTGGTATAGCGAAAGCATAAACACAACATTTAGTTCAAGCACAGCTAATATGCCAAAATGTATTTTTCATCTCATCCATGCAGCAACCAAAATTGGTTTTGTCATAATAATAACTACTTGATGGATAAACCTTATTACCACACATACTAATAATGGAAATCAAAAGAACAAAATGTGATAGCACACTATTTTTGTATATGCGTATTCAGTTATTGTTACCATGCCAAATAAGTAAGTAAACAGGAATGCGTTTTTGTGACCAAAATACAAAATATTCTTCCCTTCCAATGCATTCAAATACACGAGTACATGTTAAATGGATTCTTTATATTTTTTTTACAGAATTCCTTTAAAAATAAGTATTCACTGATGATGCATATGCTGCTTATCCAGGATAGATACAGCAGTTGAACCGAGTTGGATGCCACTCACCAGACATACCTTGCTAACATTTCACAATTGGCCACAACCGAAATTAGTTAAGATCAAATCAAAGGTATCGAAATACACAACAATTATAAAGACATTGTTTGGTTTGTCGCCACAATGTAGGTATAATAACAGTGCATTGCATATTAATTATTGAAGAACTGATTTCATATGCCTGACCATATGCACATGCATTCAAGGATCTACATGTATTTCCTTGTACTTGAGTATCATACATGTTATGCTATTATATGAAATCAAACGTTATTTCCAAGATATACTTGAAACAGCAACTCTACTCATAATAATGATAATAATAATGGCAATTTGTATAGCGCTGGTATCCGCCACGTGATGCCGCTCATGACGACGTGTTTAGTTCAAGCACAGCTAAATGTCAAGATGCATTTATTTGACATATCTATTCAGCAATCAAAGTGGGTTTGTTTCACAGCAACAATCACTTGGTGGAGAACACTTAATGCCACAAATACTAATAAATTAATTAATGCAACAGAACAAGGTTAAACAATTCAATTAATATATATTCATATCATGCCAAATAAGAAACTAAACATTGTTGTACAATGTGTTGTAAAACGCAAAGCTAATAATACACAAAGAAAAGAAGTATAATTAGTAATCAATTGACCTTGTATAACCGGATTGCCTACTGGTCAAAAAAGTTACCGTAATGAGCATTACCCTTACACATGGTTGGTGGTGTGCAGCCGAAGATCATATATCCCCTCCTCTTGACAAGGGCATCCAATATCAGAGTAAGCCTTTGATTTAGGGATAAATTTATAACGTCCTCAATTTCCCGCGTAAATCGTCCAGACTAGATGCCAATATATACCACAATAATTTTATACACAATAGGTAACAGCGAATTAAGCGACAAAAAGCATTTTTCTAGGAAGAGATTCATGAAATGATACCTTAGTTGTCTAGGGATAATATATGAAAAATAGACCTTTGATCTATGTAGCCTAAAAACAACAGGCTCTTGAAGTCAGCACATCCATAGTACTATTAGTGTAGGCAGTGTCCCTCTCATCCACCCCATACTATTCAATCAAGCCTTTCTCAGAAGTCACAACAGTGACAGACCAGCCAACTCACAGACCTCGATGTAACTGATTCCCAAGTCACTAGAACCTTGATAAATTGTTTCTCTCTGTTGTCATTGGGATTGCCCTTTGCCCATTTGCTACAGCAGCCACAGCTCCATTTACTGATAAATTACAAGTGAATTATTACATTTTCTTACTGGGTCTGAACTTATCAGGATATTATTTTTATGTTTAGCAGTTCATTGATGTGTAAATCATTTCTGTATTCTGATATGTTTATTTCTGTAATACAAGGGAGTTTTTTGTAACGTTGAAATCTGAGGTCAACTAATGATTGCAGAAAACCTGTAAGGGTGGGTAGCCCGGAATACATATTAGCAATGTGTGTATATGAATGTGAGTGCATATTTATGAAGGTGTCACCCATCCATTCTATGTGCATATACTATGTTGCATCCGAACATAACTGCAGTTATGCTAATACGACGAGTTGCGATTTTGTGAACTGCATGTCGGTTGAATGGCCATGTCAGTCTCTGTCCTACAGTGTTCATGTTTCATCACTGGAAGCATTTCACCAACTCCCCTCTCATCGTCCAGTCATCATTTGCTGGTGCTTTAGCTGTGTCAGCTATGATGAGGTACACGACGGGGAACAACTTGGGCAGTTCTTTGTTGTAGTAGTCATAGGGATCATTTGGATATCCAAGATGCGTCTTTAGCTGTTGGTCCCTACGACAGATGTAATACATCACATTAGTGCTGGTTCGATATTCGATATATCGAAGTATCGCGATACTTGCGAAAGTTCGATACCGATATTTAGTGGTATCGCGATACTTCGATATTTTTGGTATCGAACGCCCACTGTTCGATACCTACGATACCTTCGATACCTACGATACCTTCGATACCTTCGATATTTCGATACTTGACATTGAGTCCATTCGACGACGTCGATGCGAAGACGCAACATCGTTGTTGATGACGACGTTGTTTACGGGAGCTATCACTACAGCGCTTCGCAGCCTAAATTGACTAAGGCGTGGTTGTTTAAAAATAATATAACATAAAATGTGAATTGTTTTCTAAAACTTTATTGTAAAGTTAGTCTGTATAATAACTGTTTTCTGTGTGCGACCTTAGCCTAGGTCAGACTTCGTTTAGCCTCGTTATCCAAACCATGGGTTCGTACATGACGCTCTCGTTTGGTGGCACTACCATGCCATCTTTCTCCCTACTTTACTTACGGTTACGCGTACAAAAACACACATCCTATAGCATTTTTATAGAGTGTTTATTGCACGCACTAGTATTTATGAAACTAGTTTAATAATAATATTGTTAATATAAATAATTATTGGAGCGCGATGCGGAGGCTTTGTATATCCGGGTTCCGTTTGGTGGCGCTGTTTTGTTGTTTGGTGGCGCCACCATTTGCCGTACACGACGCCCACAACCAAGACGAACGACAAAATGTCGCAACGTTCATAGCTAATTTGGCACTTTTCCTCAAATGTCTCAAAGATGGGGAAATACATCGAATTTGACGAAACATGTCACCAATCAAGAAGCTATCAAAACGTGATGATCAACTTTCGTCGTCGTCGACGTTGTGGACAACGTCGCATTGGCCATTGGCATTGCCATTGACTCGAGAACGTGTTCTTTCGAAATATTCGACAATAAGCATGCAGTGGACTTCAAGTTACGGTCGAAGCGAATCGCCATCGGTTGCCGAATCTACTAAATAACTGCGGCCACAGCGTCAAGAAGTGACATATACGACGTAACTGATTAACAATGACGATTCGCTTACTGCATCTACTGTCACTGTGACACTGGCCAAACAGGTTCACCACTGGCAGAGCCAGAGGTAGAGGAAGAAACTGACCTGTTCTTGAAAACAGTTGCAAAAACATAATGGGGCTTGTTATGTGTACTTGATAACGTGGTAATTTAAGATTTATATTAAAAAAATATATTGGTGTGAACTGGGAAGTACAATTGTAATTTTAATTAATATTTTTTCTAATATTAATTAGTGTTATTTTATTGTAATCATCTATACAGTTTTGATGCTAAATCACAATTATCTTTATGATAGAATTAACAATAACAAGTTATAACAGTGAGGGTTCAGCTGTGCTGGCAGTGACACTATTATAAGTGATAGGTGTTTTTTATATAATAATGACATATTATTTGTATGTTTCATTTGTTTCGGCTGTATTTGTTGATGGTCATTTTAGGAGACACATTGATTTGAAATTAAGCTGCTATATTAAAGTGTATTTACAAACAGCTGGGGTGAAGTACTGTTATTAATTTAAAATAATTCAGTTCAATTAATTAATTTATTTGTCACTAGGTATTTTACTGCAGTTGTCTTTATTGTTTTAATATTATATTACAGTTACCTTTTAGTTTTACAACAGTAATCAATTATAGTGAAACTGTTGTTTGTGTACTTACATAAATTGAAAATTGCATATTAATCATTGTTTGCATGACTATAAAATTGTCACATATTTCTCTACAAGTGAATTTTTGTGTGTTTCTTTGGCATTAGTCTAAGTGGATAGTAGTGTTTCTTTGGAGATCTCTACTGTACTGAATTACACTTATAAGGTAAATTTCGAGTATCTACTAAAAATCTGGTATCGATTGATATCGAAGAATTCTGGTATCGAACCAGTAATATATCGATCGGTATCAAAGAATTCTGGTATCGAACCAGTAATATATCGATCGGTATCGAAGAATTCTGATATCGAACCAGCACTACTTCTGTTGCATACTGTGCTTCTACTGGGAACTTTGTTCTATGTGAAAATTAGACTTAATTACAACGTAAGTATCGAGTATCGAACAAAATTCAGGTATCGATCGGTATCGAACAAAACCTGGTATCGAACCAGCACTACATCACATCTTGACATAACTGGAAAAAAACATGGCACAAAGACAACAGGATGACACTCAATAAACACAGACATTAACAGTTACCCAAAAAGTCACAATGGTGAGTGTGTGAAGACCAAGGCAGATGAGGGTTGATCACAAGCTACACTTCATTTCCTTCACACCAGACATGACAGTCTTTTATTGAAAGTAATTACATCAATGATGTAGTGGTTTTTACCTTACAGGTGTGACAACGTATAATAGCAGCCACAAGTTGCTGGTATCCAACACAACATTCAAGAAAGGTAAACACACCAAGTGTGATACCCATCATAACGGAAAATTAAATGTATAATTTCCAACATACATTTACACTTTTTGTCATTGTACACAAGGAATTCATGTTTCACAGTAAGTTCACAGACTGCCACAACTGTCATGGAAGCATGTCTACTTTTCATGATGATTACTTAATTTTATATAGGTAACAGTAGTTACATGTAATTTCTACGATTGCTCAAAGCTTTCCATTACAAAAGTATGCACTAAGGCATTATCATCCAGAATGAATAC
>JAODUO010003341.1:0-10902 GCA_025642075.2 Ridgeia piscesae
TTTAGTCGCCCTCTCCCGTCTGTGCCCTTTTCCAGTCTAGTCTCCTCTATCTTCTAGTCGTACTGTCACGTGTAGCCTCCCTCTGCCGTCTAGTCGCACTTTCCCACCTAGTCGCCCTCTCCAGCTTAGTCGCTCTCTCCCGTCTAGCCGCCGCCTCCCGATTAGTCGCTCTCTATTGCCGCACTTACGCGTCTAGCCGCCCTCCCCCGTCTAGTCGCGCTGTCCCGTCTAGCCGCACTCTCCCGTCCAGTCTCCCTCTCACGTCTAGTCGCCCTCTCTAACCACCGTCTTGGGGGAACCGCCCTATCCCGTCTACTCGCTCTCACCCGTCTATTCACCCACGCCCGTTGCCTTCTAGTCGTCCTCTCACGTCTAGCCGCTCTCTGCCGTCCAGTCGCCCTATCCCGTCTAGTTGCCCTGTCCCGTATATGCTTCCTCTCCCGTTAGCCGCCCTCTCTAGTCTAGTCGCCCTCTCCCGTGTAGTCGCCCTATCCCGTCTAGCCGCCATCACACGTTTAGTCGCCCTCTCCAGTCTAGTCGCAGGCTCTAGCCGGCCTCTCCCCTCTAGCCGCCCTCACCTGTCTAGTCGAACTCTCCCATGTAGTCCCACACTCGCGTCTGGCCCAGTTCTACCGTCTAGCCGCCTTCTCCCGTCTAGTCTCCCTCTCCTGTCTAGTCGCCCTCTCTTGCCGACCTCTCCCGTCTAGTCGCTTTCTCCCGAGTAGTCGCCCTATCCAAACTTGCCGTCGTATCCTGTCTAGTCGCTCTTTCCCGTTGTTTCGCCTTTTCCCGTCCAGTCGCCCTCTCTGGCCTCCCTTTACGGTCTAGGCGCCTTTTCCCGTCCAGTCGCCCTATCTGTCTGCCCTCTATCGTCTAGGCGGCTCTCCCGTCTAGCCGCTCTCTCCCATCTTGGCCGCCCTCACCCCCCCCTTTTAGTCGCACTCTCCCGTTTTTTGTAGCCCTCTCTAACGCCGTCTCCCCCCCTAGTCGCCCTCTCCCTCTAGGGCGCCCCAACAACCCGTTTGTAGTCGCCCCCCCTTTTCTCCCCTCTAGTTGCCCTTCCCTCGTCTAGTCGCCTCTCCCGTCAATTCTTTCCCTCTCCGTCTGTGCCCTCTCTAACCCCGTTCTTGGGGGAAAAACCACCCTTTCCCGTCTACTTCGCTCCTCCCCCTTCTATTCGCCCACTCCCATCTAGTCGCCCGTTGCCTTCTAGTCGTCCTCTCACGTCTAGTCGCCCTCCCCGTTTAGTCGCCCTCTCCCGTCTAGCCGCCATCACACGTCTGGTCGCCCTCTCCCGTCTAGTCGCAGGCTCTAGCCGCCCTCTCCCCTCTAGCCGCCCTCACATGTCTAGTCGAACTCTCGCGTCTGGCCGAGTTCTACCGTCTAGCCGCCTTCTCCCGTCTAGTCTCCCTCTTCCGTCTAATATCCCTCTCCACTCTAATTCCCTTTTCCCGTCTAGCCACCCTCTCCCGTCTAGTCGCGCTGTCCCGTTTAGCCAGCCTCTCCCGTCTACTCCCCCTCTCTTGTCTGTCCGCCCATTCCCGTCTAGCCGCCTTCTCCCCTCTAGCCACCCTCTCCCGCTTTTCCGCCCTCTCCCGTCTAGCCGCCCACTCCCTCTAGCCGCCTTTTCCCCCCCTTTGCCCCCTCCCGTCTTGTCCCCGTCTAGCGCCCTTCCCTAAAAGGGCCCCCTTTCCCCCCTAGTCGCCCCCTCCTCCATCCCCTCTCCCGTCTAACGCCCCCCCGTCTACGCCCCTCCCGTTAGCGCCCTCTCCCGTCTAGCCCCCTCCCGTCTAGTGCCCTCCCCGTTTTAGGTTCCCCCCTCTCCCCTTAGCCCCCCTCTCCGTCTAGTCGCTCTCCCCCTAGTCCCACTTCCCGTTAGCCCCCCGTCTAACCCCCCTTCCCCCGTCCCCCCCAGCCGCCCTCTCCCGTCTAGCCCCCTTTTTTCCCCCCCTTTTTGTTTTTGGCCCCCCCCTTTCCCCCCCGTTTAGCGCCCTCTCCCGTCAGTCCCTTTTCCCGTCTAGTCGCCTCTAATTTTTGGACGCCTTCCTCCTCTCCGTCTATCGCACTTTCCCCCTAGTCGCCCCCTCCCCTTAGCGCTCTCTCCCCTCAGCCCCCCCTCCCCTTAGTCCTCCTATTCCCCCTTCCGTTAGCCGCCCTCCCCCGTCTAGTCGCCTTCCCGTTAGCCCCCTTCCCGTCCAGCCCCTCCACGTTAGTCGCCCTCTCAACAGTTTGGGGGAACCGCCCCTTTCCCTCTCCGCCTCACCCGTCTATTTGCCCCCCCTTTTTTAGTCCCCTCCGTCTGCCCTTTCCGTCCAGCGCCCTTCCCGTCTAGTTCCCTTCCCCTTATTTTTTTCTCCCTTACCCCCCCTCGTCTAGCCCCTCTCCCGTTAGTCGCCCTTCCCGTTAGCCGCCTCCCGTTTATCCCCTCTCCGTCTGTCGCACTCTAGCCGGGCCCCTCCCCTCTAGCCCCCTCCCGCTTCGCTCTCCCTTAGCCCCACTCCTCTGGGCCCTTCTCCTTAGCCCCCTCCCGTCTATCCCCTTCCGTCTAGTCGCCCTCTCCCGTTTGTTTGCCTTTTTCCCCTAATCGCCCTCTCCCTTGCCTCTTTCCGTCTATCGCCTTTCCCGTTGTTTTGCCTTTTTCCCCTAGTCGCCCTCTCGGCCCCCCCTTTTTGGGCTAGGCGCCTTTTTCCCCTCCGTCGCCCTTTTGCGCCCTCTTCTTAGGCGCCCTCTCCGTCTAGCCCCCTCTCCCATCTTGCCCCCTCCCCTTTTAGCGACCCCCGTCTTTGGGCCCCCTCGCCCGGGCCCCTCTAGCGCCCTCTCCCGTCTAGTCGCCCCCCGTTAGTGCCCTCCCGTTAGTCGCCTCTCCTTTTAGCCCCCTTCTCAGCTTTTTCCTCTACCCCCTATCCCACCTACTGTCCTCCCCCTCTAGTCGCCCTTCCCACTAGCCCCTTCCCCTTTTGTCGCCTCCCTTTTTCCGCCCTCCCGATAGTCGCCCCCTCCAAATTGCCGCCTACCCGTCTAGGCCCCCCCCCCCCCTCTTGCGCCCTTCCCGTCTAGCGCACTCTCGGGCAGTCCCCTCCCCTTTTAGTCGCCTCCCCCTTTACCCTCTTAACGCCTTCCTCTATCGCCCTCCCCGTCTATCCCAAAAACCCCTTGCCTTTTCCCCGTCGTTCCCCCCCCCGTCTAGCGCCTCTCCCCTCAATTTTCCCCCCTTTCCCTCTAGTGCCCTCCTAACCCCTCTTGGGGGGGCCCCCTTCCCGTCTATCGCCTCCCCCTTTATTTGCCCATCCCTCTAGCGCCCGTTGCCTTCATTTTTCCAGTCTAGCGCCCCCTCCCTTTAGCGCCCTCCCCGTCTAGCCCCCATCACACGTTGGGCCCCCTCCCGTCTGCCAGGCTCTAGCCGCCCTCTCCCCTCTAGCCCCCTCCTGTCTAGTCGCCTCCTTGGCCCATTTTCCGTCTAGCCCCCTTCTCCCGTTTGTCCCCTCTTTCCCAACTCCCTTCCCTCTAATTTCCCCCTTTCCCCTTCCCCCTTCCCGTCAGTCGCCTTCCCCTTTTCCCCTTCCCCCCTTTTCCCCCCCCCCCGTTCCCCCCGTCCGCCCCCCATTTTTCCCCCCCCCGGGTTTTAGGGCCCCCCGCCCCTTCTTTTCCCCCCCCTAGGCCCCCCAAACCCCCTCTCCCGCTTTCCGCCCTCTCCCCCTTTCCCCCAGGCCCCCCCGGGCCCCCTCCCCTCCCCCCCAAAGGGCCCCCCGCCCCCTTCCCCCCCCCTTTTTTTAGCCCCCCCCCCCCTTTCCCCTCTAAATTCGCCCTCCCCTCTAGTCGCCCCCCTCTTTCCCCTCAAAAGGGTTTTGGCCCCCCCTTTTTCCCGTCTAGTCCCCCCCCCCTCCCCCTTTGTTTCCCTATCCCTCTACTCGGCCCCCTCCCACCCCCCCGTCTAAATTTTTTGCCCCCCCACGCCCCCCCCTTGCCCCCTTTTTCCCCCCCAGGTTTCGGTTCCCCTCCCTCACGTTTCCCCCAGCCCCCCCCCCTCCCCCCCCCCCCCCCCGTTTCCCCCCCGTTTTGCCCCCCATTTTTTTCCCGTTGTTGGCCCCCCTGTTTTCCCCCTTTTGTTCCCCTTTTCCCCCCCCTTAGCCGCCCTCTCTTTAGCCCCCTCCCGTTACGCCCTCTCCCGTCTAGCGCCTCCCGTTTAGTGCCCTTCCGTCTAGTCGCCTCTGCCGGCCTCTCCCCTCTACCCCCCTCCCGTCTAGTCGCCTCCCTGTAGTCCCCCTCCGTCTGGCCCATTTACCGTCTAGCCCCCTTTTCCCGTCTGTCCCCTCTCCGCTTTCCCCCTTTGCCGCCTCTCCCGTCTAGTCGTTTTTCCCATATCCCCTCTCCCTTGCCGCACCGTCTACGCCTTTCCCGTTGTTTCCCTTTTCCCCTCCTCCCCTCTTCCTCCCCTTTTGGGCTAGGGCCTTTTTTCCCTTTAGTCGCCCTTCTTCTGCCCCTTCGTCTAGGGCCCTCCCCGTTAGCCCCCTCTCCCTCTTGCCCCCCTCCCCTTTTAGTCGCCTCTTCTTGTACCCTCCTAAACCCTCTCCCTCTAGTCGCCCTTCCCTCTAGTCGCCCCCCGTTAGTCGCCCTCTCCGTTAGCGCCCTCCTTTTTGCCCCTCTCTTCGCTTTTTTCCTCTACCGCCCTTCCCCCTAGTGCCTCCCCCCCTAGCGCCCTCTCCCTCAGCCCCTTCCCTTTAGTCGCCTCCCACCCGTTTGAACGCCCTTCCTCTCCGCCTACCCGTCTATTGCCCACCCCCTTCCCTCTTGCGCCCCTTTCCCCTCTAGCGCCTCTCGGGCAGTCGCCCTACCCTTTTAGTGCCCTTTCCCCTTTGTCCCTCCTAAACGCCTCTCCCCTCTAGTCGCCCTCTCCCGTTAGTCGCCCCCTTTGTCGCCCTCTGCGGCCCTCCCCTCTAGCGCCTCCCCGTCAATTTTCCCCCCTCCTTAGTCCCCTCTCTCCCCGTCTTGGGGAACCCCCTTCCCGTCTATCCCTCCCCCCTTTTATTTGCCCCTCCCCCTGCGCCCTTCCTTTTATCGTTCTCCGTTTGTCGCCCTTCCCTTTGCGCCCCCCCCCGTCTAGCCCCCTCCCGTTGGTCGCCCTTCCCGTCAGTCGCCTCTGCCCCCTTCCCCCCCCCAGCCCCCCTCCGTCAGTCGCTTCCGGGCTGGGCCTTTTACCCTTAGCCCCCTTTTCCCGTCTAGCCCCTCTTCCTCTTTCCCTCCCCTCTAATTTCCCCCCCCCCGTCTGACCCTCTCCCCCAGCGCCTTCCCTTTAGCCGCCTCTCCCGTCTATCCCCCCCTTTTTGTCCCCCCTTCCCCTTAGCCCCCTTTTCCCCTCTAGCCCCCTCTCCCCCTTTTCCGCCCTTCCCCTAGCCGCCCCCCCTCTAGCCCCCTTTTCCCCTTAGCCCCAATCCCTTATTTGCCCTCCCCTCTTCGCCCTCTCCCGCAAATGCCCTTCCCTCTAGCGCCCTTCCGTCCATTGCCCCTCCCTCAAACGGGCCCCCTTTCCCCTCTAGGGGGGGGGGGGGGGGGGGGGGGGGGGGGGGGGGGGGGGGGGGGGGGGGGGGGGGGGGGGGGGGGGGGGGGGGGGGGGGGGGGGGGGGGGGGGGGGGGGGGGGGGGGGGGGGGGGGGGGGGGGGGGGGGGGGGGGGGGGGGGGGGGGGGGGGGGGGGGGGGGGGGGGGGGGGGGGGGGGGGGGGGGGGGGGGGGGGGGGGGGGGGGGGGGGGGGGGGGGGGGGGGGGGGGGGGGGGGGGGGGGGGGGGGGGGGGGGGGTTTTTTTTTTTTTTTTTTTTTTTTTTTTTTTTTTTTTTTTTTTTTTTTTTTTTTTTTTTTTTTTTTTTTTTTTTTTTTTTTTTTTTTTTTTTTTTTTTTTTTTTTTTTTTTTTTTTTTTTTTTTTTTTTTTTTTTTTTTTTTTTTTTTTTTTTTTTTTTTTTTTTTTTTTTTTTTTTTTTTTTTTTTTTTTTTTTTTTTTTTTTTTTTTTTTTTTTTTTTTTTTTTTTTTTTTTTTTTTTTTTTTTTTTTTTTTTTTTTTTTTTTTTTTTTTTTTTTTTTTTTTTTTTTTTTTTTTTTTTTTTTTTTTTTTTTTTTTTTTTTTTTTTTTTTTTTTTTTTTTTTTTTTTTTTTTTTTTTTTTTTTTTTTTTTTTTTTTTTTTTTTTTTTTTTTTTTTTTTTTTTTTTTTTTTTTTTTTTTTTTTTTTTTTTTTTTTTTTTTTTTTTTTTTTTGTCCTCTCACGTCTAGTCGCCCTCTCCCGTTTAGTCGCCCTCTCCCGTCTAGCCGCCATCACACGTCTGGTCGCCCTCTCCCGTCTAGTCGCAGGCTCTAGCCGCCCTCTCCCCTCTAGCCGCCCTCACATGTCTAGTCGAACTCTCGCGTCTGGCCGAGTTCTACCGTGTAGCCGCCTTCTCCCGTCTAGTCTCCCTCTTCCGTCTAATATCCCTCTCCACTCTAATTCCTTCTCCCGTCTAGCCACCCTCTCCCGTCTAGTCGCGCTGTCCCGTTTAGCCAGCCTCTCCCGTCTACTCCCCCTCTCTTGTCTGTCCGCCCATTCCCGTCTAGCCGCCTTCTCCCCTCTAGCCACCCTCTCCCGCTTTTCCGCCCTCTCCCGTCTAGCCGCCCACTCCCTCTAGCCGCCTTCTCCCCTATAGCCACACACTCCCGTCTATTCGCCCTCTCCCGTCTAGTCGCCCTCTCCCGTCAAGTAGCCCTGTCCCGTCTAGTCGCCCTCTCTCGTCCATTCGCCCTCTCCCGTCTAATCGCCCTCTCCCGTCTAGTCGCCCACTCCCGTGTAGTCGCCCTCTCCCGTCTAGCCGCCATCACACGTCTAGTCGCCCTCTCCCGTCTTGTCGCAGGCTCTAGCCGCCCTCTCCCCTGTAGCCGCCCTCTCCTGTCTAGTCGAACTCTCCCATCTAGTCCCACTCTCCCGTCTAGCCGAGCACAACCGTCTAACCGCCCTCTCCCGTCTAGCCGCCCTCTCCCGTCTAGTCGCCTTCTCTCGTCTAGTTGCCCTCCCCCGTTTAGTCGCCCTCTCCCGTCTAGTCGCCTTCTCCAGTCTAGTCGTCCTCTACTTTTAGCGTCTGCCGTGTGCCTCCCTCTGCCGTCTAGTCCCTTTCCCACCCAGTCGCCCTCTCCGTTAGTCGCCTTCCCGTCTAGCCGCCCCTCCCGTTAGTCGCTCTCATTGCCCCACTTACGCTCTAGCCGCCCTCCCCCGTCTAGTCGCGCTGTCCCGTCTAGCCGCCTCTCCCGTCCAGTCTCCCTCTCCGTCTAGTCGCCCTCTCTAACCCCGTCTTGGGGGAACCCCCCTATCCCATCTATCGCTCTCCCCCTTTTCGCCCCGCCCGTTGCCTTCTGGCCTCTCACGTCTAGCCCCTTTCCGTCCAGTCGCCCTATCCCTCTAGTTGCCCTTCCCGTTAGCTTCCTCTCCCTTAGCCCCCCTCTCTAGTCTAGCGCCCTCTCCCTTAGTCGCCCTTCCCTCTAGCCCCCACCCGTTAGTGCCCCTCCCTTTCCCATCTGCCCCCCTTCCCCTCTACCCCCCTCAGGTCTAGTCGCCCCCCCCTTAGTCCCACCTCCCTCTTTCCCTTTTCCCTAGCGCCTCTCCTCTAGCCCCTTCCCGTCTAGGTTTTTTTGCCCCCCCGTTAGTCGCCTCCCAGTTGCCCTCCCCCTCTAGTCGCCTCTCCCTTTTTTCCCTTCCTCAGTCGCCCCCCTCTCCCCACCGTTGGGGGCCACCCTTTCCCCCTCTATCGTCTCCCCCTTCTACGCCCTCCCATCTTGCCCCCCCCTTCCCCCCTTTTATTTGCCTCTCCCCCTCTTTTGTTTTTGCCCTCTCCCTTTAGTCGCCCTCTCCCGTCTAGCCCCCACACCGTTGGGCGCCCTCTCCCCTTAGTCGCACTCTAGCCGCCCTCTCCCCTCTACCGCCCTCACTGCTGTCCTCCCTCTGGCCTTTTCCTCTAGCCGCCTTTCCCTTAGTCTCCCTCTTCCGTCTAACATCCCTCTCCACTCTAATTCCCTCTCCCGTCTAGCCACCCTCTCCCGTCTAGTCGCGCTGTCCCGTTTAGCCAGCCTCTCCCGTCTACTCCCCCTCTCTTGTCTGTCCGCCCATTCCCGTCTAGCCGCCTTCTCCCCTCTAGCCACCCTCTCCCGCTTTTCCGCCCTCTCCCGTCTAGCCGCCCACTCCCTCTAGCCGCCTTCTCCCCTATAGCCACACACTCCCGTCTAGTCGCCCTCTCCCGTCTAGTCGCCCTATCCCGTCAAGTAGCCCTCTCCCGTCTAGTCGCCCTCTCTCGTCCAGTCGCACTCTCCCGTCTAATCGCCCTCTCCCGTCTAGTCGCCCACTCCCGTGTAGTCGCCCTCTCCCGTCTAGCCGCCATCACACGTCTAGTCGCCCTCTCCCGTCTTGTCGCAGGCTCTAGCCGCCCTCTCCCCTGTAGCCGCCCTCTCCTGTCTAGTCGAACTCTCCCATCTAGTCCCACTCTCCCGTCTAGCCGAGCACAACCGTCTAACCGCCCTCTCCCGTCTAGTCGCCCGCTCTAGCCGCCCTCTCCCGTCTAGTCGCCTTCTCTCGTCTAGTTGCCCTCCCCCGTTTAGTCGCCCTCTCCCGTCTAGTCGCCTTCTCCAGTCTAGTCGTCCTCTATATTCTAGTCGTACTGTCACGTGTAGCCTACCTCTGCCGTCTAGTCGCACTTTCCCATCTAGTCGCCCTCTCCAGCTTAGTCGCTCTCTCCCGTCTAGCCGCCGCCTCCCGATTAGTCGCTCTCTATTACCGCCCTTTCGCGTCTAGCCGCCCTCCCCCGTCTAGTCGCGCTGTCCCGTCTAGCCGCACTCTCCCGTCCAGTCTCCCTCTCACGTCTAGTCGCCCTCTCTAACAACCGTTTTGGGGGAACCGCCCTATCCCGTCTACTCGCTCTCACCCGTCTATTCGCCCACGCCCGTTGCTTTCTAGTCGTCCTCTCACGTCTAGCCGCTCTCTGCCGTCCAGTCGCCCTATCCCGTCTAGTTGCCCTGTCCCGTATATGCTTCCTCTCCCGTTAGCCGCCCTCTCTAGTCTAGTCGCCCTCTCCCGTGTAGTCGCCCTATCCCGTCTAGCCGCCATCACACGTTTAGTCGCCCTCTCCAGTCTAGTCGCAGGCTCTAGCCGGCCTCTCCCCTCTAGCCGCCCTCACCTGTCTAGTCGAACTCTCCCATGTAGTCCCACACTCGCGTCTGGCCCAGTTCTACCGTCTAGCCGCCTTCTCCCGTCTAGTCTCCCTCTCCTGTCTAGTCGCCCTCTCTTGCCGACCTCTCCCGTCTAGTCGCTTTCTCCCGAGTAATCGCCCTCTCCAAACTTGCCGTCGTATCCTGTCTAGTCGCTCTTTCCCGTTGTTTCGCCTTTTCCCGTCCAGTCGCCCTCTCTGGCCTCTCTTTACGGTCTAGGCGCCTTTTCCCGTCCAGTCGCCCTATCTGTCTGCCCTCTATCGTCTAGGCGCCCTCTCCCGTCTAGCCGCTCTCTCCCATCTTGCCGCCCTCACCCTTCTAGTCGCACTCTCCCGTCTTGTAGCCCTCTCTAAGCGCCGTCTCCCATCTAGTCGCCCTCTCCCGTCTAGTCGCCCACAACCGTGTAGTCGCCCTCTACCGTATAGTCGCCATCTCTCTTCTAGCCGCTCTCTCTGGCAGCTTTTTACCATCTACCGCCCTATCCCACCTAGCTGTCCTCCCCCATCTAGTCGCCCTCTCCCATCTAGCCGCCGTATCCCATTTAGTCGCACTCGCCATTCTTCTCGCCTTCTCCCGACTAGTCGCCCTCTCCAATCTAGCCGCCGTATCCCGTCTAGTTGCCCACCTCCCTCTCCCATCTTGACGCCCTATCCCGTCTAGTCGCACTCTCAGGTCTAGTCGCCCTCACCCTTCTAGTCGCACTCTCCCGTCTTGTAGCCCTCTCTAAGCGCCGTCTCCAATCTAGTCGCCCTCTCCCGTCTAGTCGCCAACAACCGTGTAGTCGCTTTCTCTCGTCTAGTTGCCCTCCCCCGTCTAGTCGCGCTCTCCCGTCAATTCTCCCTCTCACGTCTAGTCGCCCTCTCTAACCACCGTCTTGGGGGAACCACCCTATCCCGTCTACTCGCTCTCCCCCTTCTATTCGCCCACTCCCGTCTAGTCGCCCGTTGCCTTCTATTCGTCCTCTCACGTCTAGTCGCCCTCTCCCGTTTAGTCGCCCTCTCCCGTCTAGCCGCCATCACACGTCTGGTCGCCCTCTCCCGTCTAGTCGCAGGCTCTAGCCGCCCTCTCCCCTCTAGCCGCCCTCACATGTCTAGTCGAACTCTCGCGTCTGGCCGAGTTCTACCGTCTAGCCGCCTTCTCCCGTCTAGTCTCCCTCTTCCGTCTAACATCCCTCTCCACTCTAATTCCCTCTCCCGTCTAGCCACCCTCTCCCGTCTAGTCGCGCTGTCCCGTTTAGCCAGCCTCTCCCGTCTACTCCCCCTCTCTTGTCTAGCCGCCCATTCCCGTCTAGCCGCCTTCTCCCCTCTAGCCACCCTCTCCCGGTTTTGCCGCCCTCTCCCGTCTAGCCGCCCACTCCCTCTAGCCGCCTTCTCCCCTATAGCCACACACTCCCCTCTATTCGCCCTCTCCCGTCTAGTCGCCCTATCCCGTCAAGTAGCCCCCTCTCGTCTAGTCGCCCTCTCTCGTCCAGTCGCCCTCTCCCGTCTAATCGCCCTCTCCGGTCTAGTCGCCCACTCCCGTGTAGTCGCCCTCTCCCGTCTAGCCGCCATCACACGTCTAGTCGCCCTCTCCCGTCTTGTCACAGGCTCTAGCCGCCCTCTCCCCTGTAGCCGCCCTCTCCTGTCTAGTCGAACTCTCCCATCTAGTCCCACTCTCCCGTCTAGCCGAGCACAACCGTCTAACCGCCCTCTCCCG
>JAODUO010003343.1:0-13322 GCA_025642075.2 Ridgeia piscesae
AGCAGGACCAAAATGGCCTGGCCTGAAAATGTTGTCAAATTACCAAACTTGGACATGTGCCACAAAAACAGCCAGAGTTCTGAGAAATCTCACACGCTCAGCCCCTGACATTCTGGAGTACATATACAGGGTAGTAAACACTGACCAGCTGTGGACGTGAGCACAGTGTGGTCAGCTCAATTTGACCACCAGTCCGACCTTCAACTGAACCGAGGATACTCAATATACTCACTGTGAGTCTGGGAACTGATGGTCGAGACCTAAAAGCCACACATGTGGGACCACTGCACACGACTGGCACAAATGCTGGCAACAATGGTGGAGAGATTCACATAGCATGATAAGGACACATCTCTATGTTGGACATTATCATTGTACATAATTGACAGCACGGGGGAGAGAGTAGAGGGAGGGGGAGAGACACAGGTGTTGGAAAAACATGTCAGCATATGAACTTTTGACCCTGAGAGAGAGGGAGGAGGGAGGGAGGGGTGGAGAGAGGGAGTGAGGGAGGGAGAGAGAGAGAACAGCCACGGGTAGCAGACAATAAATGGTTGCAGAGAATAATTATGTAAAGTGAAAATAAATAAAAACAAGAGAAGTGAAGACAAGAATGAAGAAACAGCTCAAGATGGAGGTAGTCGGGCGCGGACTGAGTAGGAGACATCCACTGAATGAGTGCGGAGACACTGTGCAAAACAAGAGGATGGAGAAGAAAACCACATCTAAACAACTGGCAAGATATTACAATGAGAGATTTTGAAAGAGTCATCAATAGAGAAATGACTGGCAGAAGGTGTGCTTTTATTAGGCCCAGAAAACATGTGATGAAGGTGACCGAAGAACTGCATGAAAACAATGCCTGGTCTACACAGAATGACTTCAGTAACTATGTCCACTGACAAACTCAGTCAACTCTTGCTGCTTTATGCTCCCGTAGTTCTGTGTGGAGATATGATTTGACAAAACACCTAAACGTTTTGCATCTTCTGGAACAACTTGAGGCACTGAAGACTCTCTCACCCCAGAGAATCGCTCCTGTTATTACTGGTGGTAAAACTGCTCAATTTTGGTGACAAAAATGTCTTTGCATAACAAAAGTAATATAAGACTTGATAAGTGTGATTTTATTTTGCCATGTACTCCAAAAGTACTCTCATAGGGGCAACACTATCAGAAACCTGCTTTACTGGATAATTAAGATACCCAGATAAACCTACGGACCAGCAGATGACTTGTTAGAAGTTCTTAGTATGTATTTGTGGTGTCTAAGCTGAAAAAAAATCCAGATTTATTGTTGAGAGGTTAGACACACTTTATGGCAATTACAAGCAAAAATCTGTCACTAGAAATATGACTGCGACGGTCACTGTAACCCTGTAACACTGCAGTTCTGAACTTGGACAGTGTCCAAGATATTGTACTGGGCAAACATTATCAACAGACCTATCGTGGACATGATATTGTACTGGCCATAAATGGTCTTAGAATCGAAGTGAATACATTGTTGTACTAGCTGGAAACATCAAGATACTGTCTGGCCAGAAACTCAATGAAAATGGACTGCCATTGTCTGGACAGAACTCATCAGAATGGTGAGGCCAGGCAATGAGATCTGATGCCAAAGAAGGCAGCAGTCACAGCAGTGAGATAAAGGTCAACTACAATGGAATCAAGGATAATCATCTAACAACTGACCTGTTGACCCTACCCAACTCTCATGATGCCACAAGCCAGCGAGCGCATGCACCAACCAGTTCTTGCACACAAGTCATGCATCTGAAGGTTGCACAAAGACCGAACGAGCGAGTGTGTCGAACCTACCTTTCTGCGCCACGTCCACAGCAGACAGACAATAATGCAGCTGCCAATCAATACAGCTGTATTGTTAATGGCCACAGACTAATATAAAAACCATGACTGGATTTAAACGGCAGACACCAAACACCCCTGGCTCGGCATAGTTTGCCAGCAGCCGTCGGGGCAAGGGATACAGACAGAGGTGTCAACATGTGCCGACGCGTGCCTGTCTGCAGGTGCCTGTATCAAACCAAGTTATGAACTGGGCTGAGATACCTGGATCTACATTCCGGGTGCAACTATTGCCTCCACGAGAGGGATAAACACGACATGTCCCTGGACACATTACATTTATTGAAGGTCACTGCAGTCAGCATACAGCCGGTGTCAGTGACATAGGAATGGGTCGAAGACATGCAATAGTAGCATGAGACACAACACACTTGTCAATGTTTATTGCACCTTCACATCTACACAGCTGTGCACAGTTCACATGGCGACGTGTTAGTCTCAAATTTCGACCTGGCAAAAGATTTACTTCATACCTGCAACAGGCAAAGCGTCCTTTTTCAAAGCACGACATTGTTCGCATTTTGCATTTTATTTTATCAGAACACATTGCACATATAATTAGGACTCACAGAGCAGAAGCATCTATTGATCACTAAAGCGACATACTTACAAATATTTCTACAGTTTCGTTTCTAGGTTCTGTCATTTCGTTTGAGTACACTTATTCATCAAGAGCATAACAATAGCAGCATAAAACACGAGATCCATGTGATGTTATAGCCAAAGCAAATGGTAGCATAAAGTTCATAAAATATAATAAAACTATCAGCAGTTATCAGGCAATGTTTGCTTTCTTTGCAGGGGATGGCCACATACATCGTCTCGTGTGACTAGTCTGCATCAGTATTGGTAGAAACACATGCTTGCCACACACTCACATAGAGCCAGTGACGATGACGACAACAAAGATGGCAGCCACAACAGGGGTCGAAGCCACAGAGAGCGTCCAATGGTGACAAGCAGCATGGCGGGCAGAAGCAGCAAAGCATGCGAGAGAGATGAGTGGTGGTGGAGTCGATGAGATGCCGCCGTCGCATCCGTTGTGGGTCCACAGAAGTTCTGCCATGCCCCAGGGAAAGCTAGAAGGTTGTACAGTTCTCCTGTAGTTGGTGTAATTCTAACTATACAACCTACTACCTCAGCTGGGGGCATGCATTGTAGACTCGCCGACCGCTGACGTTGCGCTAGTGATGCAACGACGCCAACGCAGTCTCATTCGTTGCCGGCGATGTCAACACGGTGTCATTTTGAAGGTTTTTCGCTTGCTTCGACTAGAGACCCACCGCACTAACATCACATAAACCCTGACATTCACCAGTAACAAACCACGTAACAGTCCCACTCACAACTTCCTCATAACAGTACCGCAAATGAAACCCTCTTAGTTTTAGTTTACCTTATTCAAATCAACGTGTAACTCGTCCGCTGACGTGTGCGCCACCGCGTCTCCGACCGCCACACTGCGGGCCGCTGCTTCCCCACCGGACGTTACCATGGCAACGCAGACCCGTAGAAGCGAGCTTGTGCGTAAAGCGTGGACCACAAGTTCGGTAGTACGGGTTTGCCCTGCCAGACACTGTGGAGGGGGCGCAGCGGCGTTCTCGATCTCGTACACCTCGCCGTCGAAAGTCATTTGTCACGAACCGAAGCGCCATGTAGCGAGCACTCCCAGCGTTGATATTGGTGGGTTCAACGATGTAGCGTCAAGCTTTACGTCCATCCTGTGTGTGTATATGGACGGCTGCAGGTGGGTTGGATGTACGCTCTGCAAATAGAACAGACAAGTGAAGTGGTGGGGTTGATCTGGCATGGTTTATTCATTATAATCTTGACTGCAGAGTTACATGAGACGTGCATGGAACGGGCTATGATTGAACGGATACGTCTCCTAGAGAGCACTGGTTATCACGATCCCCAATGGCGCAGTGACAGACTCACTGAGGACATTATTCGTTGCATCCATTTCACTATCCCTGTGTTTGGGAAGACTGAATACAGCCAGTGTAACCAGGCAGGTTACTTTGCATTCCATAACATGCTGACCCACGGTACTGAGACCATCTGCAGCTGATTAATGAGTTTAGTGAAAATTTCGCACTTAGTCAATTAAACAAATGACCATTTCTGGAGGTTATCTGGTCAGATAGACTTGACTTTCCCATTACAGAGGTTAGTCTGAATACAGGGTCTGACTCCAGTAACATAAGATTCAATTGAGTCAACGGGGAAGACGAACACAAATGAACATGGCTGTTGGTGGAATATAAAACACAGGGTAAAAATGGGAAAAAAGGGTGGGCACGGGATAAAAACACAGGGGTCACAGATAACACCTGCAAAACACAAGGCAATCAAAAATGAAAACACGGGTTTAAAATTGGAAAAGTGGGCACGGGATAAAAACACGGGTTACAGATAACACCTGCAAAACACAAGGCAATCAAAAATAAAAAAACAAAAAAGGTTTTTTTCATTGGAAAGTAGCACAGATGAACACAGGTCACAGATAACACCTGCGCGAATACAGCGATCAGATGAACACAGGTCATGGAAAGTAGCACAGATGAACACAGGTTACAGATAACACCTGCGAACACAGCGATCAGATGAACACAGGTCATGGAAGATGGGCATATACAGGTCGTACGGCACTGATCAACATAGGTCGGAGAACAGAAACGAGCAGGTCGTGGCAAACGCTGTAGACACTGTTCTTGGAGCCCAGCTGAATGTGGCGCAGGTGACATGACACGTTCAGTGGTTAAGAATGTACTAGACTCGGCGGATCCGTCAATGGACTTGAAGCTGCTGGAATGAGAGCCCCGCAAGATTGTATATAATTACAAAGTGGGCGTAAGCTGGAATACGAGACACGTGGCGAACTACTGAGGACAGACTACGTAGGACCTGGCATCTGTGTGGTGTGGTTGCGTGACACTAGTTAGCTGGAGAGAAGGTGATAAATTATGCATGAGTTGCCTTTCGAGTGGGAGTTCAGTTGTAAATGATGGGCCGGAGTACCAAGGACAGACACACATGTGACACATGGTAGGACCAGGACCATAACCACAGACAGGGAATGGAGGACCATGTCTGTCACCACAGACGGGAATGGAGGACCAGGCCTGTCACCACAGAGAGGGAATGGATGACAATGTCTGTCACCACAGACAGGGAATGGAGGACCAGGTCTGTCACCACAGACGGGAATGGAGGACCATGTCTGTCACCACAGACAGGGAATGGAGGACCAGGTCTGTCACCAGACAGGTAGTGTTGGATCAGGTCTGTCACTACAAACAGTGGCACACAAGCACTGGGATGACGATGACACGAGGGTACCGAGAGAACGTAAAGCTGTGTATGGACCACTTCCAGATGACAGCACAGATACTGAGAGAATACAAAGTTTTGTGTGGATCAGTCAAAAAAAGGGCAGGTAGTCCTGCTTGGCAATTCCAGATATGTTTCACTAGCCCCAGTGTAAGACCCACCCACATTGCAGGAAGTCCTTATCTAAATAATATATTACATGTTACACTAGCAGCATTTCTATTTTGTGTCGGTGGCTAAGAAATTATCATTATCAGTGAAAATAATAATTTTTAAATACCATGGTGCACTTCCATAATTCATCATCATCATTTGAGGAAGAGCTAATAGTTACAACCTGTGGAATTTGACATCTTGCTGTTTTGAGAACTAAACCTGCACACCCTGGCTCGCAGGTGCTGTATATAAAACCAACCAGCAACATTTCTAAATGTAATCTAATAAAAAGGGTTTTAACGTGACAGCAGTACCAGATGCAAGTTTAAAATACTACCAGTAAAAAACTCTTAGGAGAATACTACACTAAACATACAAAATTACAGTACAGTATTACGCTGGGAACTGGGCAATACTTCATGTATCGGGCAAGGGTTTATATTTCAGGGACAGGCGTATGCATTGCTGAAGATAAACCAGTCAAAATAACCTGCATATACAGCATGACACAGGAATGAACGCAGACAGCGATACATCTACCCAGAGACCAAGCATGTGTGCAGACATTCCACCAGACAGACAGACTGGACTAATACCCCTCCCTACCTTGGCCATCAACACCGTCGTATCACAAGTGTCGACCGCTGTAAATATCCACAAGTTCCACACAAAACTGTAGACGATTCCTCAAACAGGAAAACAACGATAACTCCTCAAGACTGTGTCGATAATTCCTTTTGGTCGAACATCACAATACGCGAACACTGACTGTATCCGAGCTGTGTCTACACCGCATAAAACGCAAACGAGCTCCGAGGTCGCTACTGGATGAAGAGTCCAACACGTCGGACACGGCAAGGTTCAAACTGCGCGCCAATGCGCAAACCTAACTGGCAGTGTCGACTGCGCAGAATGCATGCGTGCGCACACCAGCCGCCAGTGAGGAGTGCGCGCCAATGCACTCTAACCGTTAGAGTAAGTGCGCACCAACGCACACGTTAAATCGATGACACAACGCAGCTTAGTATGACGTAGCGTCTGGTGTGTCTGACCCCCCAGTGGCGCGGCTGTCTCCATTGTCAACGTCTCGCAAAAACAGGCGGCGGCGAGATCTGGCCAGCTGTAGTAGATGCCTACCACCATCCTAGACTTTAACCGTTATGCTTTTTTTGAACCTATTATCACACGCCTGACTGTGCCAGGTTCCTGGCTCAACTGCGGCCTGCCTTTCTATGTAAACTCGACGTCCTCACGCGCCGATAGAAGTGAGCGTAAAATCGCGAGGTGCCCTCCACCAGGGCGTATGCGGTAGATGGGTGCCGCTCGTAAAGCGCAGGGGCCGGTGGCTGCACAACACGGCGTGCCAGGAGGGTCCAACCGCCACTGTGACGACACTACACGGCGTGCCAGTTAGTCTGCGTCGCACAAACCTGCCACATAGGGTCGCGCCCGAGCGCCCCCACGTCTACAAACACTCACATGTACCATGGCCCGACCGCCCCATCAGGAATCCATACAGTTGGGGCGCGGGCACACGTCTGTCTCGGCGCAGTCTGCCCAGACAACCTTGGACAGTGTGAGGGGACCAGCATGCTTCGGCTTCCATCTTGAATTCTGTAAGTACTGCAGGGGGCTGCCTCTGATTGGCTGCCACCAGCTCTGCTCTGGATGACTGCCTCTGAGCATGTGCACTGGCAGGCGGGACAATTTGATCCGCCTGTCAGCCAGACGGCCTCTTAGCCGGCATATCAAAAACACTCTGCATTTGGCGGGAAGGCCGTGGTGGCAGCAGCAGGCAGGGGGGTGCACCAGGCCAAGCCCCCCCAAATGCAGCAGCAGACAGTAAGTGTGCCCTCGCCCTCACCCCGCCAGAGCACACTTGCCCAGCACGTGGCAGCAGTAGACCCTGTGAAAGTCAACGCCAACAGTCAGATTTATCAGTGGAATTTGCTGGCAGATAGACGCAAAAGCCCAAAACCAGGGTTTGGGGCAGAGATTCAGGGGACCCTGGGGGGGGTTTCCTGCGGGGGGCTAATTCCCCCCCCGGGGCCCCAGGGCAAAATTCCACCCCCCGAAATTAAAATTCCCTGACCCCCCCCGGTTTGGCCGGGGTTGGGCTTTCCCAAACCAAAAGGGTTTTTACTTGCTTTGGGGCCCCCCGTGGCCTTGGGCAAAAAAGGGGGTTTTTGCTTCCCCGGGCCCCCGGGGTTGGGGGGGGCGAGGGCCACACCCCCTTACCCCGTCCCCGCCCCTGCCCTGCAGGGGTTTTGGGGGGTCTTTGGGCCTTTGGGGTTTGGGGACCCCCCCTTTCCTGCTGCTGCCACCACGGCCTTCCCGCCAAATGCAGAGTGTTATTGATATGCCGGCTAAGAGGCCGTCTGGCTGACAGGCGGATCAAATTGTCCCGCCTGCCAGTGCACATGCTCAGAGGCAGTCATCCAGAGCAGAGCTGGTGGCAGCCAATCAGAGGCAGCCCCCTGCAGTACTTACAGAATTCAAGATGGAAGCCGAAGCATGCTGGTCCCCTCACACTGTCCAAGGTTGTCTGGGCAGACTGCGCCGAGACAGACGTGTGCCCGCGCCCCAACTGTATGGATTCCTGATGGGGCGGTCGGGCCATGGTACATGTGAGTGTTTGTAGACGTGGGGGCGCTCGGGCGCGACCCTATGTGGCAGGTTTGTGCGACGCAGACTAACTGGCACGCCGTGTAGGGGTCCGTCACCCCCCCGGGGGGGGCCCCCGGTTTGGGGAACCCCTTCCCCCCGGGCCCCCCCGGGGGCCGGTTTGGGGGGGGGTTGGGGGGCAAAACCAAAAAACCGGGGGGCCCAGATCTCGCCGCCGCCTGTTTTTGCGAGACGTTGACAATGGAGACAGCCGCGCCACTGGGGGGTCAGACACACCAGACGCTACGTCATACTAAGCTGCGTTGTGTCATCGATTTAACGTGTGCGTTGGTGCGCACTTACTCTAACGGTTAGAGTGCATTGGCGCGCACTCCTCACTGGCGGCTGGTGTGCGCACGCATGCATTCTGCGCAGTCGACACTGCCAGTTAGGTTTGCGCATTGGCGCGCAGTTTGAACCTTGCCGTGTCCGACGTGTTGGACTCTTCATCCAGTAGCGACCTCGGAGCTCGTTTGCGTTTTATGCGGTGTAGACACAGCTCGGATACAGTCAGTGTTCGCGTATTGTGATGTTCGACCAAAAGGAATTATCGACACAGTCTTGAGGAGTTATCGTTGTTTTCCTGTTTGAGGAATCGTCTACAGATTTGTGTGGAACTTGTGGATATTTACAGCGGTCGACACTTGTGATACGACGGTGTTGATGGCCAAGGTAGGGAGGGGTATTAGTCCAGTCTGTCTGTCTGGTGGAATGTCTGCACACATGCTTGGTCTCTGGGTAGATGTATCGCTGTCTGCGTTCATTCCTGTGTCATGCTGTATATGCAGGTTATTTTGACTGGTTTATCTTCAGCAATGCATACGCCTGTCCCTGAAATATAAACCCTTGCCCGATACATGAAGTATTGCCCAGTTCCCAGCGTAATACTGTACTGTAATTTTGTATGTTTAGTGTAGTATTCTCCTAAGAGTGTTTTACTGGTAGTATTTTAAACTTGCATCTGGTACTGCTGTCACGTTAAAACCCTTTTTATTAGATTACATTTAGAAATGTTGCTGGTTGGTTTTATATACAGCACCTGCGAGCCAGGGTGTGCAGGTTTAGTTCTCAAAACAGCAAGATGTCAAATTCCACAGGTTGTAACTATTAGCTCTTCCTCAAATGATGATGATGAATTATGGAAGTGCACCATGGTATTTAAAAATTATTATTTTCACTGATAATGATAATTTCTTAGCCACCGACACAAAATAGAAATGCTGCTAGTGTAACATGTAATATATTATTTAGATAAGGACTTCCTGCAATGTGGGTGGGTCTTACACTGGGGCTAGTGAAACATATCTGGAATTGCCAAGCAGGACTACCTGCCCTTTTTTTGACTGATCCACACAAAACTTTGTATTCTCTCAGTATCTGTGCTGTCATCTGGAAGTGGTCCATACACAGCTTTACGTTCTCTCGGTACCCTCGTGTCATCGTCATCCCAGTGCTTGTGTGCCACTGTTTGTAGTGACAGACCTGATCCAACACTACCTGTCTGGTGACAGACCTGGTCCTCCATTCCCTGTCTGTGGTAAGCTGGTCCTACCCCTTTTGGGGACAGTGGTCCCCCTTTTCCCTTTTGTGGTGACAGACATTGTCATCCATTCCCTCTCTGTGGTGACAGGCCTGGTCCTCCATTCCCGTCTGTGGTGACAGACATGGTCCTCCATTCCCTGTCTGTGGTTATGGTCCTGGTCCTACCATGTGTCACATGTGTGTCTGTCCTTGGTACTCCGGCCCATCATTTACAACTGAACTCCCACTCGAAAGGCAACTCATGCATAATTTATCACCTTCTCTCCAGAATGTGTAGCAACCCAAACCCAAGGCCGGTCCAGTGTTGTCCCCAGTATTACGTGTTTTACCGCTTCCCCCCTTTGTAATTATATACAATCTTGCGGGGCTCTCATTCCAGCAGCTTCAAGTCCATTGACGGATCCGCCGAGTCTAGTACATTCTTAACCACTGAACGTGTCGTGTCACCTGCACCACATTCAGCTGGGCTCCAAGAACAGTGTCTACAGCGTTTGCCACGACCTGCTCGTTTCTGTTCTCGACCTATGTTGATCAGTGCCGTACGACCTGTATATGCCCATCTTCCATGACCTGTGTTCATCTGATGCTGTGTTCGCAGGTGTTATCTGTAACCTGTGTTCATCTGTGCTACTTTCCATGACCTGTGTTCATCTGATTGCTGTTTCGCAGGTGTTATCTGTACCTGTGTTCATCTGTGCTACTTTCCATGACCTGTGTTCATTGTTTTCTGTTTCGCGGGGTTATCTTAACCTTGTTACTGGTTTTTCCAGACCTGTTTCACTATTCTGTTTGGGAAAGGTGTTATCGGGGGTAACCTGTGTTCATTTGTTTATGCCCTTTTTCAATTCCACCAACAGCCAGTTTTTTGTTTCTTTTCCCGTGGGTCAGCATGTTATGGAATGCAAAGTAACCTGCCTGGTTACACTGGCTGTATTCAGTCTTCCCAAACACAGGGATAGTGAAATGGATGCAACGAATAATGTCCTCAGTGAGTCTGTCACTGCGCCATTGGGGATCGTGATAACCAGTGCTCTCTAGGAGACGTATCCGTTCAATCATAGCCCGTTCCATGCACGTCTCATGTAACTCTGCAGTCAAGATTATAATGAATAAACCATGCCAGATCAACCCCACCACTTCACTTGTCTGTTCTATTTGCAGAGCGTACATCCAACCCACCTGCAGCCGTCCATATACACACACAGGATGGACGTAAAGCTTGACGCTACATCGTTGAACCCACCAATATCAACGCTGGGAGTGCTCGCTACATGGCGCTTCGGTTCGTGACAAGTGACTTTCGACGGCGAGGTGTACGAGATCGAGAACGCCGCTGCGCCCCCTCCACAGTGTCTGGCAGGGCAAACCCGTACTACCGAACTTGTGGTCCACGCTTTACGCACAAGCTCGCTTCTACGGGTCTGCGTTGCCATGGTAACGTCCGTGGAGGTTGGATCGGGCTGTCTCAAGTGGCAAGCTGGAGACGTGCCAGTCGAACGTAAACTGTTAGGAATCAGATTACAGACGATTTGAGAATCAATTTGGTACAGTCAAGAGGTACGTGGACAGTAGTTTACTACGTGTAAACCTTTATGCAGGAAGTCTTTAAAAGGATTCTGTTACGCGGCATTCTATGTTCTCTGGAAATCATCGTATATGTTGAATACCATGTGATTGTTATTAGCATTGTTGGGAAGACTTAGTTAACTGTGAATTACATCTCTGTTTCAAACAAACTGCACACCTGCTGATTTTATAAAACAGCATTCGCGGACTAAAAAAGGTTTATGACAGCGTAATAGCTGTTAAAATCACAGGCAACATCTAGAGATTCGAAAATCAAATACATCAGATGCGACGATCTTATATGGTAAGGTTTATGTTTCAGAACAAATTAAGAAACAGTAACAACCTCATAACAGCTTCCTGGAGGATGAGAGAACTTCCGGAATGATGTTGACTCCACCAGAGACAGGCGGACTAAAACCCTCCCCACCCCATCCCCGCGTTTCCGTTCGCCCCCTGTTTTCCACCAATTACCCTTTTGTGCGTTCCCCGGAAAAAAGTTTCCTCAGACTGGTCATTTTTGGCAACATCACCAATAGATGCCTTTTCACCAAACGATATGGGACCCCAAAAAGGGAAAAAGGAAATGCAAGTTTAAAATTTTTTAAATGGGGCCCCTTTGGCCCCCTTTTGGGATTCACTCCAGGAAACTCGTGGAAAACCGCCAGTTAGTGGGAAAAAGACTCAACCGAAATAAGCCAAACGAAACGTTAAATATGAAAAGCGCTTAGTATGACTAGCTTTTGGTGGTCTAAAATGGCGGCTGTTAAAAAACAAAATCGAAAAGCGGCGAAAAAACCTTTTTCCGTTTAGGGAGAAGAAAATTTTTCCCGGTAAATTTAGCTTGAATTCCCAATACGGGCTGCCCCTTCAGTTCCCCGGGGGTGGCGTTCGGGACCCAAAATGGCCCGGGGCTTATGACTCCCCCCCATACCCCGATGCTTTGCGCCTGCCCGATGGTTTGTAATTCCCTTCCTTCCCCCCCTTTGGGCTCCCATTTTTTTTCGATCTACGGCCTTTTGGTTTTGGGGGAAACATTTTTCTAAAATACATGCGCTATAAAGGACTTTATTATTGAAAAAGAAAAATTCCCTGTTGCAAGTTTTTTATTTTTAGCTTTTGCACCATTTTTTGGTATCTCAAGGACCTTTTTTATGCTGTATTTTATTTTTAATAAGTTATCCGTGCAAAACCTAAAACGAAATGTGTTTTTGAAATAGCTTTTGGATAATGATTTTTCCCCGGGAGCCAAAAGTGAATGTTTTGAAAAAAAAATAAAAATGCAAACAATGCTCTTTAAAAAGGCCTTTGTGTTGCATATAAGAAATTTTTTTTTCCATGAAAGGACTCCGTCGATGTAACTTGCCAGTGTGTAATGTGAACAAAAACTTTGACAATTGTTTTCTCATGCTATATTGCATGCCGCCCCTTTCCCTTTGTCACTGACCCCGTATGCGATCATATTCTTGTAAGTGCCGGGGAATGTGTTTTATCCCCCGGGGACTAACTTTTTGATTTCACTGCATTATTGCTGTCTGCGGGACTCGCAAAAGGTAGGTTCGCAATCGCTGTTCGGTCTTTGTGCAACCTTCAGATGCATGACTTGTGTGCAAGAACTGGTTGGTGCATGCGCTCGCTGGCTTGTGGCATCATGAGAGTTGGGTAGGGTCAACAGGTCAGTTGTTAGATGATTATCCTTGATTCCATTGTAGTTGACCTTTATCTCACTGCTGTGACTGCTGCCTTCTTTGGCATCAGATCTCATTGCCTGGCCTCACCATTCTGATGAGTTCTGTCCAGACAATGGCAGTCCATTTTCATTGAGTTTCTGGCCAGACAGTATCTTGATGTTTCCAGCTAGTACAACAATGTATTCACTTCGATTCTAAGACCATTTATGGCCAGTACAATATCATGTCCACGATAGGTCTGTTGATAATGTTTGCCCAGTACAATATCTTGGACACTGTCCAAGTTCAGAACTGCAGTGTTACAGGGGGGTTTTAACAGTGGAAACCCGGGTTTTTCGGGCCAGTTTTTTATTTAAATTTCCTGAGGTTTCTGATAGTGTTGCCCCTATGAGAGTACTTTTGGAGTACATGGCAAAATAAAATCACACTTATCAAGTCTTATATTACTTTTGTTATGCAAAGACATTTTTGTCACCAAAATTGAGCAGTTTTGTTCAG
>JAODUO010003344.1:0-11976 GCA_025642075.2 Ridgeia piscesae
TTAATTTTTTAAAAAAAAAATTTATTCCCAATTTTTTTTTTAAAAAAACCTTTAAAAATCCCATACTTTTTTCTAATTTTCCCAATTTTAAAAAACATGGGTTTTAAAAAAAAATTTAATTTCCCCCCAAATTTAAAACAAAAAAATTTTGGGGGGCTAAATTCCCCCTTTTATACCATTAAAGGGGCTTTTTAAAAGCGAGCCCAAGGGCCAAAAATTCCCTTTTCTTTGGGGGGGAAAAATTTTGTTAATTTCCTAAAACCCAAAGGGGTGGAAACATTTTTGTTAGGGGGGAAGGGGTTTTTTTTTGTTTACGGGGGCCCCAAAAGGGAAAAAAAACAATTTGGGGAAAAATTTTTTTGGAAATAAATTTTTTAATTGGTTTCCCCTTTAAAAAAAACCCGGGGAAAAACCCCCCCCAAATTTTAAACCCCCCCGCCCTTAATTTTTTTAAAAAAGGGTTTATTTAAATTTTCCTTTTAAAATTTTTATTTAACCATTTTTCTTTCATTGGGAAATTTTTTTTTATTTTTTAAAACTTGGAAAAAAATTTTTAAAAAGGGGGAAATTTAAAACCCCCAAAAATTCCAAAACTGGTAAGTTTTTTAACCCTTTTTTGGGGGGAAAAACCAAAAAATGGGGCCCAACTTTCATCCCAAAAAAATTTTTTTTAAAATTTGCCCCTTTTTTTGAAAAATTTTTCCCCTCATTGTTCTACTTCCTGTTCCTTGATTTTCAAAATGTTTTGTTTTTCCCATTTCAATAAACTTAAATTACAAATATAAAAAAAAATTAATAGGGTTTTTGGGGAAAAAAAAAAACAAAGGGGACTTAAATTAGTGTTAATCAGAAATATATTTTTAGCACCGTTTAGAAAGGGAACTCCAAAATTTTTTTTGTTTTTAAATTTGTCTGATATGGAAGGAATTATTTTTTAAAAATTTATTTACATTTGCTTGTTTATGAAAAATATTTACAAATTTTTTTTATAAATTACAAAAAATGGTTTTTTCTTCAGTTTAAAAACCTCCAACCCCGTTGGGTTTTTTTTTTCCCCTTTTAATTGCCCATTTTATACCTTTTTTCAAATAACCTTTAAAATGGAGGAATGAGATTTTATTTTGAGTTTTTTCATCCAAATAAAAATTTCGGTTTTAAATTTAAAATTTTAACGATTCTTTCTAGAATTGCGTTTTTGAAATGTTAATGTAAATTTTTTTAATTAGTTGAAACTGTAGCCCCAATTTTCTTTAAATTTTCCTTTTATGAACATTTAAAAACAAACAAAGGTTTAAACATAAACCTTTTTTCTGGCAGTTTGGGAAGAAACCGATATTAATTTAAAAAATTGTGGGTGGAAATTTTTCCGAAGAAAGTTTTTAAATTTAATTAAAATTTTTTCTTGAAAAAGGTTTTCAAATTCAAAAAATGGTTGCAGATGGTTTTTAACAAGCTGTTTAAAAAAAATTGAAGCATGAAAAAACACATTTTAAAAATAATGTTTACAAAACAAAATAAAAGGGGTTTACGGAAAAAATTTCTTCTTGTCAACATATTTTTTTATTTTTATGCCACTTACTTTTGTTTTTTAAAAGTACCAAAATTTTTTTAATATTTGTTTCCGGAGGAAACTTTTTTATGCCAAATTTATTTTGTATTCCAAATAAAATTTAAATATTAGGGGGAAAAACACATTTAGGACCACAAAGTAATGGAAGAAACATTGGCTTGTGGTTTCATTTTTGGTTTGTTTTATGCAGTTTTACAACTGGTTTAAGATCCGTAAATTCCCCCTAAGGAACGAATGGCCAAAATTTTTGGGCAATTCAATATTTTGGTTTTTTACTAAGCTTTTCCCACAAAAAACTGGATTTAAAAAAATTAAATAGTTTCACACAAATTTTTTAATGTAAGAAAATTTTTAATATTTTTTAGATTGTTTTTTTTAAGAACCAATTTCAAAGGAAAAAGGGTTTTTAACCCCCCAACAAGATAAGGTTAGCTGGGGTGGTTAAAACCTTTAAAAAAATTTCCCCTTTTTTTTTTTTTTGGGAAAAAAATTTTTAAGAAGATCAAAAATAAAAAACCAAGTGCAGGGGTTGGCAGGTATTTGCAGCACCTGAAAGAAAACAGAAGCACATTTTTATTTGTAACCTTTACTAGAAAATTAAACATTTACAGTAAGTCATAATATTCATCATGAAAACACAGTACAAATGATAAATGCTGCAGAACTGTTATCAAGTGTAATATCAGCTCTGGCCAGTTGCCAGTATTGCAGACAGACATGTAGGCAGACACACAAACTGCAGGATGTCTCAGGTCTCCATCTCCTCAACTGAGGCACCCGGTGCTGCAACAGACAGAATCAAACATCAGCCTCTCCCTCTGGAGCTTAACACATCATGACTTCTCGCAAGGTGCCGCCCTTACTGTTTGGTGAATTTTTTCCACAATACCTACATATTATAATACTTTTTTAATACATAATAATTGTAATGCTTGTATAGTGCCTATATTCATGATAATTCAAGCTCAGAGGCGCAACAAACAAAATCATTTGGTGTAATCATCAACAGGGACGGAAAGTCACCATTGGAGCATGGAACCAGCAACAATTTATGGTAGAAAAGCCCACCAATTTCAAACATACGAAAGGTGGCTATAGTTTCGGAAGATTTAATTATATCAGGGAGTTGATTATAGATTGTTTGCACAGCTACGTCTAGTTCTATTTTTAGACATATGTGGTGTCGCACTAAATTGAACTGGAATTTAACATCAATGTCACAGTTTCTCGCAATAAGTAACTAGCGTTGCGTTACTAGACATCTCACACATTTTTGTACTTGCAATATTTCTGCAAGAAAGTTTTAAAAATGAAGATAATTACAACAAAACCACATCTTACTGCTTAACCTCGATAAGGAAAAATGTGTTGTTAAAATTAAAAATAATTAAGAATTGCGTATTAATGATCAATACAACTGTGCCCCTGTTTTGAACGAGTCCCACACACAGGATGGAGTGAGGCCTTGGGAGGGTGGTACCTATGGCTGCCTTGAGTTGTTCTCGGCCAGGGATCTGTCCCGACTGCAGTAAGCTGTTGAGTCGTTCCACTTCCTCCAGAGTCTGAGCATTTGCAATGGCCACCTGCAATATTGCAACATAAACAAATGACACTGTGTTGTCTTATCAGCACTGGTATCCTCCTAGTTGAGACATGCTCACGCGCCACCCGTTTCAGAACCCCCGACAAACTGCCGTGTCAAAATGTGATAACACAGAGCCTGATATCCAGTCTTCTTGTTATCATTCGATTTATGGGCCCATTGTGATTGGTTTTACATGTTGGGCTGACTTCGATTGAGCTACCGAGTAACTCGAGTAACCCCTGTACCTATCAAAAATCCAAGATCACTTGTTTACGTAACCCTTCTTTACATAGATTATTAAAGGTGAATCTTCAAGGCCGCTACCCGAGGCAATCGCGGTTTGGAGAGGATTCACTCGAGGAACTGACGTCATTAGCAGTGACAGCCAATAGGGAACGTAGGCCCCTACTGCCCAAGAAATAATTAAACATTACCCGACACAATCATTTAAATGTGGATTAAAGTCACCACATTCTATGAATTTTTATTTTAAACCAACAAGATGAACATCACAATTTACACACTAAACAACTGATTTTTTTATTTTATTTATTTACAAAAGGTTTTAAGGCCTTAAAAGCTGAAAATTTTAATTATTTTTAAAAAAACGGTTGCCACGAAAAGGGTTCCCAGGGTAACTAAGTACCCAAATTAAAGTGGCCAAACTTTTGGGTTTGAGAAATTTAAAATCTTTTCGTTTGCCTTATGAGAAGAAGGGATTTTTTTTGGTTGGGATTTTGGGAAAATCGGGGCATCGGGGCAAACCCCCGATAAGAATATTGTGAGGTATTGTTTTCCTTCCAGGGGGAATCAGGCATTTCAGGGCAAACCCCCCAAATTTGGGACCCCCCCGGGCAGCGAGGCCATTACTTTTTGGTTTCTGGGGCCCCGGACTGCCTTTATTCCCCGCATAGCAGAAGGGTCAAGTCACCCCTTTTTAATTTTTAAAAAAGGGGCCCCTGACCCCACCACCCCTACCGACATTTTTGACCATACCCTTAACCTTTCCCGGGCGGCCCCCAAAGGGCCGCCCCTGTTTTCCCCCCGGCCCCCGGGGAGCCCATTTCGCCACAACTTTCGTTTGCCAAGGTTTTCGCTGGGGCCCCCGCCTCAACTTTTTTTGATACCACCCCCTTTTGACGGGGAAAACAACATCCAACACAACATGACTTTCATGACTGGACTTCCCCAAAAAAAATTTTTTCTCCTTTTCTAAGAAGGGTAAAAGGACAGGGCAGCAGAAAGGTTGGCACAAAGGAAACCACAGGGGAAAGGGGGAAAGTCAAATGGGGGGGAAAGCCAAAACAATGGGGGGGAGATAGGGGGAGGGGAGGGGAGACGGAAACCCCGGGAGGACTGGGGGAGGGTTGGCTTGGGGGGGATTGCGGGGGGATGGAGCCGGGAGGAAGGGTTGGGGGGTTTGGTGCCCGAGGAGGGGGCCACGCGGGGGGACCCCCGGGGAGGAGGGCAAGACTTGGGGGCAAGGGACGGGAGGAGGGGCCAATTTTTTGGTTTGGCAAGGCTGGGGAGGAGGAGGGGAAAATTCGGGGTGGGGTTGGGCGCCCGGGGAGGGGGCCCCACCCCTCCGCCTGCTCCCTTGGTTGGGCCCGGGGGGTTTTAAACCCCCCTTGGAGGAGGTTGGTTTTAGGGGGGAGGAGACCCAATCTGGGGGATTGGGGGGATGGGGGGAAGGGCTTTGGAGGAGGTTGCTGGAGGAGAGTGGAAATTTTTGGGAGGGTTAAGGGGGGAGGGCAGATTTCTAAAAAGGGACTGAGGAAAAAGGGAAATTTGGGGGTTGGTTCAAAAGGGCCAACTAAAGGGAGTCCCTTTAGGCCTGGAAAAGGTTTGGCCAAGGACGGGAAGGGAGTTTTGGGAGGAGGGGGATGGGGAGCAGGCCCTTGAGGAGGGCTGGGAGGCCAGGGGGGAAAAGGCATAAACCGGCGGGGAAAGGGCCAAAGGGGAGGGCAGATTTGGGGAAAAGGTTGTGGGGGGGGCCGCAGATTTGGAGGGGGCCAAGGGACTGGAGGGGGAAAAGGGAGACGGGGGGGCCGCGGGGAGGGGGTTATGACTGGGGGAAGGAAACCCTGGGGGGAAAACTGAGGAGAGTACACCCCTTGGGGGGGTTTGGGTTATTTGAGGGAGGAAAAAGGATGGAGGGGGACGGCAGAGGGGGAGGTTTGGGGAGGGGCTAAGGGGATAAAAGGACTGAGGGGGCTTCGGGGGTTTTGAAAGGCTGGGGGGGAGGATGGGGGATTTGGGGGGGCGGTTTGAGGAAAAGGGGGAAAATTTGAGGAGGGGCCCCAAAAGGATGGAGGAGAGTGGCAGTTGGGAGGATTGCAAAGGACTGAAGGATCGGGGCAAAAATTTGGAGGAAAAGGAAACGAAAGCGGCAAAAACAAAAAGGGAGTGAAAGCGGCGTTATTTTAGTTTTAAAAACCCAAATGATATTAAGTGATACACATAATTTGTCAAGATTATCCTAGCTCACCAGTCTCGCTGTACCACTGGGTGGCTGCCGTTGCTCATCATTTACGAGAAACAAAATGTTTTGCAACTAACAATCAATCAATACTAACACAAAGCATTGTTATAGTTGCAAGACATTTTGTTTCTCATAAATTTGATGAACAACGACAACCACTGATGAACTAGGATACAAACAATCAGCAGTAATAAAAGGATTGTTTTGCTACTAAAAATTTTGAAATTTTTGGGGTTAAAAAAAATATTCCCAATTAATTTTCTTTGGAAGGGTTTAATTCTTTAACTTTTTCTCCCAAAAAAAAACTGGATTACGCATCAAACCAAAAAAATTTCACCCCAAACTGTAATTATCAAAATTACAAAAAATAAAACAAATTACAATACTAACCCCAGGGTCAAAAACAAATATGCATTTTTGTATTTAAAAAATAAAAAATTTAAAAAATTTAGAAAAAAGGGCCTTTAAAAGAAAAATTACATTTTAAATTTTAAGTTTTTTGGGTTTTTTAAAAAAATTTGTTGATAGTAAGCATACAACTATTAGTATTATAATGATATAATCTGGCATAAGACCATTTTGGTATATTGTAAAAAGCACTGTTTCACCTGGGATGTATCGCCCTTTAAAAAAACTGTAAATAGCTTCACTACATCTTCAAACGTAAGTTAATGTTTATCTTATAAATTTTTTTAATTGTTATCGCCATCTTATCTAGTTACGTCAGTGATAGAATAGTCTCAAAAAGACTGTGATCACATTATGGAGGAGTTACATTTAAAAAACATTACACATTATGCAAACGAAACAAAGCTACGTTAAATAATCAACTACAGAATTTTACTGAGATAGAGCAATAATGAAGTAATTAAGATTTTTAAAAAGGGTTTTTTGCCCCGGGGGGGGCCCCCCCCCCCCAAAAAAAATTTTTGCCCTTGGGAAAAAATCCCAAAAAAAATTTTTTGGGGTTTTGTTTTTTTTTTTTTTAAAAAAAAAAAAAAATAAAATTTTAAAAAAAAAAAGGTTTTTTTAAAAAATTTTAAAACCTTTTTTGGGAAAAAAATTACCTTTTTTCCCCTTTTTTTTAAAAAAAAAAAATTTTTTTTTGGAAAATTTTTTTGTTTTTTGGGAAAAGGGGGGGGAAAAAAATTTTTTTTTTAAATTTTAAAAAATTAAAAAAAAAACCCCTTTTTTTTTTTTTTTTTAAAACCTTTTTTTTAAAAAAAATTTTAAAAAAAGGAAAAAATTTTGGGGCCGGGTTTTTAAAATTAAAAAATTTTTTTAAAAAAAAAAAAAAGAAAAGGTTTTTAAAAAATTTTTTTAAAAAAAATTTTTTTAAAAAATTTTTTTGGATAAAACCTTTTTTTTTAAAAAAACCCCCGGGTTTTTTCCCAAAAAAAAACCAAAAATTTTTTAAAAAATTTTTTTTTTTAAAAAATTTTTTTTTTTTTAAAAAAACCCCTTAAACCCCCCAAAAACCCCAAAAAAATTTCAATTTAAAAACCTTAAAAATTAAAAAAAAATTTAAAAAAAAAAAAATTTTGGGGGGAAAATTTTTAAAAAAAAAAAATTAAAAAAAATTTTTTAAAAAGGGGTTTTTTTTTAAATTTCCCTTTTAAAATTTTTTGATTTTTTTAAAAAAGGAAAATTTTTAAAAAAAAATTTTTTTTAAAATTTTTTTTAAAAAAAAAATTCATTTTTAAATTTTTTAAAAAAATTTTTTTTTTTAAGGGGAAAATTTAATTTTTTTAAAAGGTTTTTTGGGTTTTTCCCCGGTTTGGAAAACCCCCAAAGGGGGAAATTTAAAAAAAACCCCCCCCTTTTTTTTTTCCCCCCCCGGGGGGAAATTTTTTTTTGGGGGCCCTTTAAAAAATTTTTTTTTTTTTTTAAATTTAAAAATTTTTTTTTTTTTTCCCTTTTAAAAATTTTAAGGTTAAAAAAAAATTTTTTTTTTTTTTAAAAATTTTTTTTTTTTAACCCCCAAAAAAAACCCTTTTTTTTTCCCCCCCAAAAAATTTTTTTTTTAAAAATTTTTTTAAAAAAAAAAAAACCCAAAAAAAAATTTAAAAAAAATCCCGGGGGGGGGAAAAAAAAAAAATTTTTTAAAAAACCCCAAAAAATTTTAAATTTTTTTTAAAAAAAAAAAAAATTTTTTTTAAAAATTTTTTTTATTTTAATTTTTTTTCCCCAAAATTTTAAGGGGTTTTTAAAATTTTTTTTTTTTTTTTTTTTTCCCCCCCAAAAAAACCCCCAAAAAAAAATTTTTTTTAAAATTTTTTTTTTTTTTTGGGGGTTTTTTTTTTTTTTTAAAATTTTTTTTTTTAAAAAAAAAAAAAATTTTTTCAAACAAGTTTAAAAAAATTTTTTTTTTTTTTTAAAAAAATTTTAAATTTTTTTCTTTTTTTCCCAAAAAAGGTTTAAAATTTTTTTTGGAAAAAAGGGTTTTTTTTTTTTCCCCTTTTTTTGGCCCCCTTTTTTTAAAAAAAAACCCCCTTAAAATTTTTGGGTTTTTTTCCTTTTTAAAAATTTTTTTTAAAAAAAAAAACCCCCCCTTTTTAAAAAAAAACAAAATTCTTTAAAAAAAAACTTTTTAAATTTTTTTAAAAAATTTAAAAACTTTTGGGGGAAAAAAAATTTTTAAAAAATTTTTTTTTTGGGGGGCCCCCGGGTTTTTTAAAAAATTTTTAAAAAACCGGTTTTGCCCCCCCCAACCCCCCAAATTTTTGGGGGGCCCCCCCCCCCCCTTTTTTTTTCCCCCCCCCTTTTTTTCCCCCCCCCTTTTCCCAAAAATTTTTTTGGGGGGCCCCCCCTTTTTTTTAAATTCCAAAATTTTTTTTTTCCCCCCCAAGGGTTTTCCCCCAAAAAAAATTTTTAAAATTTTTCCCCCCCTTTTTAAAACCCCCCCCCTTTAAAACCTTTTCCCCCAAAAAAGGGTTTTTTTTAACCCCCCCCTTTTTTCCCCCCCTTACCTTAAAAATTCCCTTTTTCCCCCGTTTTCCCCCCCAAAAAACCCCCTTTCCCCCCTTTTTCCAAAATTTTTTCCCTTTTTTAAAATTTCCCAAACCCCCCAAAAAATTTTTTTTTTAAAATTTTTTTTTGGGGCCCCTTCCCAAAATTTTCCCCCCCTTTTTTTTTCCCCCCCCCCTTTTCCCCCTTTTTTCCTTTTTCCCCCCGGCCCCCCCCAAAAACCCCCCAAACCCCCCCCCAATTTCCCCCCAAAACCCCCCTTTTTTTCCCCAAAAAAAATTTTTTTTTTCCCCCCCTTTTTTGCCCTTTCCCCCTTTTTTAAAAAAAAAAAAAAAAAAACCCCCCCCCCCCCCCTTTTTTCCCCCCCCTTTTAAAATTTTTTTTCCCCCTTTTCCCCAAAAATTTAAAAAACCCCCCCCTTTAAACCCCCAAATTTTTTAAAAAAACCCCCTTTTCCCCCTTTTTTTAAAAACTTTTAAATTTAGGTTTTTTTTAAAATTTTTTTTAAAATCCCTTTTTAAAACCCCCCCCCTTTTAAATTTTTTTGAAAACCCCCCCTTTTCCCCAAAACCCCCCGTTCCCCTTTCCCCAAACCCCCAAATTTTCCAAAAATTTCCCCGGCCTTTAAAAAAGGGGGCCCCCCCCCCAAAAAAAACCCCCCCTTTTTTTTTCCCCCTTTTTTTTTTGGCCCTTTTTCCCCCCCTTTAAAACCCTTCCCCCAAAAACCAACCCCCTTTTTTTTTTAAAGGGCCCCCCCTCCCTTTTTCCCCCCCCACCCCCCCCAAAAAAATAAAAAACCCCCAACATTTCCCCCTTTTGAAAAAAATTTTTTTTTTTTTTTTAAAAAAAATTGCCAAAATTTTTTTTTCCCCTTTTTGGGTTTTTAAAAAAAAGGGGTTTTTAAAAAAAAAAAAAAAAAAAATTTTTTTCAGGGGGTTTTTTTGGGGGGGAAAAAAAATTTTTTTTTAAAAAAAAAACAGAATCCAAAACATTAAAAAAGGGGGAAAAAAAAAGGGGGGGGTTTTTGGAAAAAAACCCCCGGTTTTTGGGGGGGGGTTTTTAAAAAAAACCGGGAAAAGGGTTTTTTGGGGGGGGTTTTTTAAAGGGGAGAAAAATTTTTTGGGGGGCCCCCCTTTTCCCCCCCTTTTTTTTTGGGGAATTTTTTAAACCCAAATTTTAAAATTTTTTTTTTTAAAAAAAAAAGGGGGTTTAAAAAAAAGCCCCCCAAAAATTTTTTTTAAAAAAACGGAAACCCTTTTAACCTTTCCAAAAAATTTTAAAAAAAAAAAAAACCCCCCCCAAAAAAAAGGGGGGAAATTTTGGGTTTTTTTTTTTTAAAAAGGGGGGTTTAAAAAAGGCCCTTTTAAAAAACCCCTTTTTCCCTTTAAAATTTTAAAAATTTTTTTAAATTTTTTTTTAAAATTTTGGGCCCCCTTTTTCCTTTAAATTTTTGTTTCCCAAATTTTTTTTTAAAAAAAAAAAAAAAACCCCCTTAAAAACCCGGAAAAAAAATTTTTTAAAAAAAAAAAAAAAATTTAAAATTTTTTTGAAAAAAATTTTTGTTTTTAAAAAAAAAAAAGGGGGGGGGTTTTTTTAAAATTGGGCCCAATTTTTTTTTTTGGGGGGGGGGGGCCCTTTGGGTTCCCTTTGGGTTTTTAAAAACCCCCCCCCCAAAAAAAAAAGGTTTTTTAAAATTTTTAAAAAAAAAAAACCCCTTTTTGAAAACCTTCCCAAAAGTGGAAAAAAAAACCCCCCTTTTTTTCCCCCTTTTAAAAAGGGGAAAAAAAAATGAAGCGATCAGAACAGAACAGAACCAGATACTGTGTTGATAAGACAGATAACTGCTACGTTGTTCTGCAGTCAGTGTTGGGAAGCGATACCCTGTCATTACTCAAGTGTCGAACAGATAATTTGGTGGTCGGAACTGATACTACAGTTGTTCCGAGAACGCGATTACAGGTTGATATTGAAAAAGATGTCGTGTTCAATTCATGCTTAAGCACGAAATGAAGTTGTCAGATGTTTGGTTGGTTTGAACAGATGCTGTTATAAGCTAAAACAAATATGCTAAGCTGACAAGAAATGATAACTACATTACAGTCAACTAATGTTTACAAAACAAAGCAATACAAAGTTGTGTGCTTATTTCTGGAACATTATGTGACAGTTGTCCTCAGGTTTCCAACATTGGTTACTGTTTTTATTTTTTCTTATGCCACTTACTATTTTGTTTACTGTGAAAATGTACACAACTGTTTTGTAGATGCATTTGTTTCGCTGGCAGTCAAAGGCACCTATTTTCCTTTTATGCATTCTTATTTTTGTATTTACCAGTAATTGTAAAGATGCACAACATTATTAGTGGTGAAATACTACCAACATTTCTAGACTCTTGTGTACAAAGTAAATTTGTGTAATGAAATTCAGTGTGTGTTTGTCTTCTCGTGTGTACAAGTTGTTTGTGTGTGTTGTAGTGCCATGTTGTTATGCACTGCGATTTAGGTAGATCCGTAGATGTTCCCTAACTTAAAGGACCACGTCATTATAGAGGTGTCGACACCAGCAGCTGTTGGTCGATTACAAAATAACATCATTTTGGGTCATCATTTACTGCAAGTCTGTTTCCCCACAGAAAAAACATGGATTGTAAAAACAATTACAGATCCAGTTTGCATGCGTGACATTATTTTGAAATAATGTAACTGAATAATTCTTTGACACTACTTGTTCTGCTATGAGTTGTTATTTTTAAGCACACAATTACATAAGGAAACAGGTTTATTAACCCAACTGAACTGAAGCATCAAGGTTCATGACAAATGGATGTGATGTGTTAAACCTTGTAAATAAATGCCCTTTTGTTTTATGTGCAATAAGGATTTACTTCAATGCAGTGATGTTTCAACACATTCTGTGGAATGTAGGGAGGTAATTATAATACTTCTTTGTACACCTATATCCTTGAAAGTTCAAGCCTGCAGGCACAAACAAAATCATTTGGCATGATCATAAACGGGAACTGGCAAGAGTCGTCAAATTATGAACAAACGATAAAACTTTCTACATGCATCTTTTAATGTATAACATTCGTAGGTTTATGTACAGTGAATTGGCAAAAGCCCTATAAATAAAAACAGCACTGACTCGGCAGTATACTATATGTAAATCGGTATCATCACTCGGTATCCATTTGGTGGCTTGATTTGACTGGTACTGCATAACGCTGGTAGTTGTGAATGACCCTAGCGTGCCACCAGAGGTCAACCAAGGGTCATGTCTGTTGCCCTTGGGGTTAGCGATCGTCATGGTGATGCCTAAGACTGCCCCCTCTTGGAAGTGCTGCAAACATATTTTATTGAAATGTCAAATTTC
>JAODUO010003345.1:0-14420 GCA_025642075.2 Ridgeia piscesae
TGGGGAAAAAAAGGGTTTTTCGGGTAAAAAAAATTTATTTTTGGGGACAAAATGGGGTTTTTTAAAACCCCCCCTTTGGGGTTCCCGGGAAGGGAAAAAATTTTACAAAAAGGGTTTTTTTTTCCCTTTTTTTTCCCCAAAAATCACCCAAGCCCTTAAATGTGCAAATTTTGCCCCCGTTTTAACTTTGGGTACCCTACCCAGGGAAAAATCCTTTTAAACCCCCGGTGTTTTGTAAACCCCCCGTTTTTGCCAAAACCCCCAAAAAACCTTTTTTAAAAAAAATGAGAAATGGTTTTCCAAAAAAAATTTTGGGGTTTTTTTAAAAATTTCAAAAAAAAAGTTTGGGCCCTTTTTTAAAAACCAAAACCCCCCCCCTTTCTCCCCGAAGTTTTTAAGGAAAATTTAATTTTCCCCCAAAACCCCCACGTTAAAATTTTTTCAAAACAATTTTTAAAAACCCAAAAAATTAAAAAAGGTTAATTGTTAAACCCCTAAATTAATTTTAAAAAAATTTTGGGGGGGAAACCCCAAAAATTTTTGTTTTTTTAAAAAAAAATTTTTTCCCACGTGTGAAATTTAAAAAATTAAACAGACAATTCCGCAAACCCCTGTTTCAACCAGGGTATTTTCCATTTTTGGTTTTAAAAAGGGACCGTTTAAAAATTTTGGAAAAGGCCCCATTGGTTCCATAAATCATTTAAAAATATTAAACCTAAAATAAAAATGGATACACGACATGTCTAAGTACATACATTAATCCCTTTACAGCAAAGAACTCACGGGCCACAGGTTTAGCGTGGGTTTAAATCATTATAGAGAAATTCCCAATTAAATATTTATTTTTAAATTCCCTATTAATAAATTTTAAATTTAAAGTGATTTAAATGATAAAATTGGAATTCTTGTTTGGGGGGGTCCCGGGGGCCGGCTTTTTAATTAGGAACCCAAAGTCCGTTTCAATGGCCATTTCACCCCAATTTGGGTTGAAGATTTAAAAGGGGCCTTTCTTGGGGTTCCAGGGGGGTAAAAGTCCCAACCAAAAGGGGAAAGGAACTTGACTATTCTAAAAAAATCTTTACCAATTTGGGTTTTGGAGGAATTCCAAGACCAAGGGAATTTTTGCCAAGGGGGTTTTTTTTTTCGTTATACATCGGGTTTTGTATTTACAAGACTGTTGTTCCCCAAAAGGGTATCGCTGGGTTTCTTGACGGAAAGGTTTGAAGTGTAAAAGGGCAAACAAAAAAACCCTTGAAGGCGGATGCGATAATGCAATGGGCACAACGTGATTTGTGGAAACCCACGTAAAAACCGCGAAACGTTCAAAAATGCGATGTTGCCGGGACGCGCCAATTGTTTTTTTTGTTTAAAACAAAGGGGGTGAAAATTTTTTTCAAAAATCCTACCCAAACCCCCAAAAATAAGAACAAAAACCTTTTGTTTAAGCGATAATGCATATCTCAACCAAGATTGCCAAACCCACTTGGGCGCATTTTTTCCCGCCCGTCGGGATTTTTTGCAGATTTAGTACGCAGGGAAAAAAGAAAAACGCACGCCCTTTAAAATGTTGCCGCTTTGGGGAAAAAAACGATTTTGGGGAAGTGGTTTGGTTTCCGGCACCACCAGTTGGTCGGCGGGCGTATTTGTTGCTTGCCGGCGCCGTCCTCGCCCCGCGACCAGCAAACTTGTGGCGGCGATTCGGAGGCCCCCTCGAGGAACCGGGGAGGCCTCCCGGGGTTCCGGGGAAAAGGGCTCCGCTTTCCCGGGCCCGGGGCCGCGGTCGAGCTCACTCGGCGGCCCGCGGGGCGCAAAACCGGGGCGATATTCCCGCGACTGAACGGGGCCCCTGGAGGTAACGCACGCGGGCCGGCAATTCCTTTGGGACGCGGGGCGTCGCGAAAAGCGGCGTCCGAATGGTAGCGGGCGGGTTTGAGCGGAATAAATCGCGACTGATCGTCGAACGCGCGGCCAAGATTCTCGCCCAATCGCAGCTGGAAGGCGGCGACTTCCCCGTCGGCGACGTCCAGGAGACATGCGGCGCGCCGTAGATCTACGTTACGCAGCCAGATGATCTCGTCGACGGCGAGCATCACGCTCGTGGCCGTCGTTCCGCGGAGCACAGACGCGATGCGACCGCCGAAGTCGCGTCCGTCGTCGGGCACGACGCCGATGTTGAGTCGGCCGGCAAGACACGATACAATCGTGGCGTAGGCCTCGATGAACAGCGCGTCGTCGGCGCGCTGCACCAGCCACACCTTGTTGACGCCCGTCACCAGATTCGCGAGACTCTCGAGGAACGCGAGAGTCTGCAGAGGCCGGTTGCGCGTCATCAAGATGACGTCGGCGCTGACGTCGGCGCAGCGCGCGTCGACGTCGAGCGTCGACATCCGGGCGATCGCCGGCGGCGGCGGCACGCGCTCCGGCGGCGCTGACGTCAGTTCCGCCGACTTGAACACGAAGGTCTCGCCGTGTAGGTGCAGCGTCCACGACGGGTGCACCGCGCACATGGCGCTGTGTAGCGACGTCAGTTCCGGTCCGCCGGAGACGACGATGACGTCAGAGTTGTTAGCGACGTGGAGGGCGCTTTGGAAAACCGTCAGCGCGTCGACGTCGTCTCGGAGCGTGCGTAGATTGACGTGGACGATGGCGGCGCCTGGGTGATCTCGCCGCGCCGTGTTCAGCAGATGCGTCGCGTTGGACGAGACAGCGCGATACGTGTGGAATAATCCGGACTCCTCGTGATCATCACTCCCCGACGACGGAATCACGGACACGACGGCGTCGGGCTGCATGTAGGGCATCATGACGGCCACTCTGCCGTCCACGGGCGTCGGTACGCTCACGTAGACGACCGTGCCGTACGTGACCATTATGCCCTCGATCAGCATGTCGTCGCGGTTGTCGGCCACGTGTATTGACAGCGGCAGACGGGCAGGAGACGGCTGGACGTTGTCGCCGAATAACCGCTGGTTACAGTCGACGACTTCATCCGGCGTCGGTAACTCCTTCGCCTCGTGTACGCTCGTCGCGTTGACCGTTGGCTCAGCCGGGGGGTGTCGCGGTCGCTTCAGGACGCCGGCATCGAGGTCCTTCCGGTGGAATTCGATATTGAGGAAGACGCGTAGACCGAGTCCCTTCGAGCGCTCGTAGATGGTCGGCGCGCCGGGCGACTCCTTCCGATTGACGAGGAAGGCGTCGGGGAGCACGTAGAACGAATAGCCGGCGGCGTTGAGGTCCCGACTGTATGCGCACTTGTCGCGACCATAGCCGGCGTAGATGTCATGCATGAGCGGCGCGGACCGGGGCACGATGAAGTACGGCTCCATGTCGGACTTGTAATCGACCCGATACGGGGCGTCGCTAGTGTACCACTGTTTGTAGCGCACGACGGAATGCGACACTCCCCAGAACGGCTCCAACTGGACTGGGTCGTCCTTCAGGCGCCGCAGCAGTTCCTGTTTGTCGGCGGGTATCGCGACGTCCACCACCTTCGCGTTGAACAACGGCGCTATGAGCGCGTACTTGGCATCCGGGTTGTCGCGGTTCGTCGCCGCTACCTGTTTCACCCAACCGGCGGCGACGCGTTCGCTGAACGCCGGTATGATGTCGGCATCGACGAAGAACACATGTGACGTCACGCCGTTCTCGAGCGCGACGTTGCGAAGGAAGTTCACCGGATACAGCGACGCGTCGTCGTCGTTGAACTGGTCGTCGGTCACCAGGTGGATGGTCACGTGGTCGCGCAAGTACGGCGATCGGTAATAGTCGGTGATGAGCGCGCGGGTCTGCTCGGCGATGCTTCCGTAGCGAGAAAGTATCAATATGGCGGCCGATATGGGCCCCTGCCATCGTTCGGCTGTTTTCACGAGGAACGGCAGTCTGTCTGTTGTCATCTGCGTAGCGAGCGTAACGCTGTTGTAATTCGGTCGGCGCGCAGGAGACAGGAAGTGACCGGTCACATGCCTGGCAACCGGTAGCTTTTCGGTGTACAGCGGACACGATGTATCGTAGTTGTCGGTCACGTGCACGTCAACGTCATCAACGTAAACAGCGCTGTCCAGTTCCGCCTCCACCACCAGGTGCAGCATGATGACGCGAATCGGGCCGTAGGACGGAATGAACGCGCATGCGCGGACGAACTTATCGCCGGACGAATCACCGCCGGGAGCGATACGGGCGAACAGGTAACGCCCGTCCGCGTAGCCGATGTCGAGATGCGCGCGCAGTTTCGACGCCAGCGCCCCGCTGTGCCAGAATGAGATCTGCACGGCGCCGCGTGCGTTATCCTCCAGGTGGCTGGTCACGTTCACGTGCTGACTGGTGAATATCGCCCACGGTTTTGCGCCACTCGTCGGGCCGAACACGAGTGAGCGTCGACCGCTGTGCGCACGGCCTTCGGCAATGCGAAGCATGTCGCTTTCCCCCGTTGTAATCTTCCACATGGACGGTCGCTCGCTCGGTTGCCAGGTCGAGCCATGGGCCGTCTCGAAGTCGCCGTTCACGAGCAAGTTCTCGCTGGTCGACGCGAGCGAGGACGGCGCCGCGAACAAGCAGACGACATACAGCACCGCCAGACCGAACTGGATGGTCGCCATGGAACCTGAACAATACACGTAATCAATCACAATCGTTTTTATTGGCGCACATAGCTGGCATACATTTTGAAGGGCTGTGTCTGTTATTCTATTTAAAAATAGCCTGCTGTATCTAAATCTGTCAAATTAAAATCACAGCATGACTGGCAGTGAAACATAGCTAGCCGACAATGTGTTGGTTATCGGCTATTATCATATAGGTTAGAGAGTATAGCATTATCTGCATATATATCACATAGTTGTTATTGTTCATTGATGTTTTGGGGGGGGGGGGTTTCTGGGCCCCCGGTTTAAAGGGCCCGGGAACCCCAAAGGGGTCCCCCGGGGGGCCCCCCCCCCCCCCGGGGGGGGGGGGGAAAGGCCCCCCGGGGAAAAGGGTGGAAAGGGGCCCCCCCCCCCCCCCCCTTTTCCCCCCCGGGGGGGGCGGGCCCCCCCCCCGGGGGGGGGGGGGCCCCCCCTTTCCCCCCCCAAAAAAACCCCCCGGGGTTTTTGGGGGGGCACCACGCCCGGGTTTCCCCCCGGGGGCCCCCGGGGGGGGGCCCCCCCCCCCCCGGCCCTTTTGGGGGGAAAAAGGGGGGGGGGGTTTTTTTCCCCCCCCCGGGGGGGCCCGTGGCCCCCCTTTGGGGGTTCCCTTTCCCCTTTTTTTCCCCGGGGGGGCCCCCCCCCCTTTTTTGGGTTTTCCCCCCCTTTTAAAAAAAGGTGGCGGGCCCGGGGGGGGCCCCCAAAACCCCAAAACCCCACCCCCCCCGGGGGGGGTAAAACCCGGGGAAAAAAAAATTTTTTTTTTTCCCTTTTGGGAAAACCCCCTTTTTTTTTTAAAAAAAAAAAAAGGGTGGGTTTTAAAAAGGAAAAAATTTTTTCCCCCGGGGAAAAACCCCCCCCCGGGGGGGTTTTGGAAAATTTTTTTAAAAAAAAAAAAAAAATTTTTTTTTTTTTTTTTGGGGGGAATTTTTTGGGGTTTTTTTTAAAAATTTTAAAACCCCCCAAAAAAGGAAAAAAAAAAATTTTAAAAAGTAAAAAAAAAGGGAAAAATTTTTTTTTTTTGGGTTAAAAATTTAAAAGGTTTCCCCCTTTGGGAAACCCCCTTTTTCCCCCCCCCCCCAAAAAAATTTTTTTTTTTAAAAAAATTTTTTCCCCCAAAACCTTTTTTGGGGGGGGGGTAAAATTTTTTTTGGGCCAAAAAAAAAACGCCCTTTTTTTTTTTTAAAAAAAATTTTTTTTTTTAAAAAATTTAAAAAAAAATTTTTTTTTTTTTTTAAAAATTTAAAAAATTTTTTAAAAAAATTTTTTGGGGGAAAATTTTTTTAAAAAAACCCCCTTTTTTTTTTCCCCCAATTGGAAGAAAAATTTTTTTTTAAAAGGGGGGCCCCCTTTTGGGCCCCCCCCCCAAAAAAACCAAAAAACTTTAAAATTTTTTTAAAATTTTTAAATAAATTTTTTTTTGGGGAAAAACCCTTTTTGGGTTTTTTTGGGTTTTTTTCCCCCCCGGGGGTTTTTTTTAAAAAAAATTTAAAAAAAAAGGGGGGGAAAAAAAATTTTTTTAAATTTAAAGGGGGGGGGAATTAAATTTCCCGGAAAATTTTCCAAAAAAGGGGGAAAAATTTTTGGGGTTTTTTTAAAAAAATCGGGCCCTTTTTTAAAAAAAAAAAAAAAACAAAAAAATTTAAAAAAAATTTTTTTTTTTTTTTTAAAAAAGGCAAAAAAAAGGGGGTTTTTTTTTTTAAAATTCCCCCCCGGTTTTGGGGAAAGGGCAACCCGGGGAAAAGTTTAAAAAACCGGCCCAAAAAAAAAGTTAAAAATTTTTTTTTAAAATTTTTAAAAAAAAAGGGGGTTTTTTTAAAAAAAATTTTAAAAAAAAAAAAACAAGGAAAAAAAAGGGGGGGGGGTTTTTTTAAAAAAAAAAAAAAAAAAAAAAAAAGGTTTTTAAAAAAAATTAAAAAGGGGCCCAAAAAGGGGGCCCCCCCAAATTTTCCAAAAGGAATTCCCCTTTTTTAAAATTTTGGGGGTTTTTTTTTGGAAACCCCAATTTTCCCGGGAAATTTTTTTAACACCCCCAAAATTTTTTTTTTTTTCCCCCCCGGGGGGGTTCCCCCCCCCGACCCCAAAAAAAACCCAAAAGGGGTTTTTTTTATTTTAAAATTTTTTAAAAAAAATTTTTTTTTTTTTTTTTAAAAAAAAAAAGGGCCCCAAAATTTTTTTAAAAATAAAACCCCTTTTTTTTTCCCCCCCGGGGTTTTTTTTAAAAAAAAAAGGGAAAAAAAAATTTTGGGGGGGGGGAAAAAAAAATTTTTTTAAAAAAAAGGGGGGGGGTAAATTTGGGAAAAGGGGGTTTCCCCCGGGGAAAAAGGAAAAAGGAAAACCAAAAAATTTTCCAAAAAAAAAATGGCCGGGCCCCAAAAAAATTTTTAAAAAAAAATATAAAAGGGGGGGAAAAAAAAAAAAAATTTTTTCCCCCCGGTTTTATGTTTTTTAAAAAGGGAAAATTTTTTTTCCCCCTTTTTTAAAAACTTAACCTTTCCCCCTTTTTTTTTTTTTTTTAAAAAACCCAAAAATTTTTTTTTTTCCCCCTTTTTTTTTAAAAAAAAATTTTTTAAGGTTTTAAAAAAAGAACCCCCCCCAAACAAAACCGGCCGGGGTTTTTTGGGGGGAAAAAAAAATTTTTTTTTTTTGGGGAAAAAAAAATTTTTTTTTTTTTCCCAAAGGGCCCCCCTTTTTTTGGGGTTTTTTTTAAAAAAAAAATTTTTTTTTAAAAAAATTTTTTTTTTTTTCCCGGAAAAAGGTTTTTTTAAAAAAAAAAGGGGTTTTTTTTTTTTTAAAAAAAAAAAAAAAATTTTTCTTTTAAAAAAGGGTTTGGGGGGGGTTTGGCGGGTTTTAAAAGGGGCCCCCCTTTTTTTTAAAAAAAAAAAATTTAATTTTAACCCCCCAAAAAATTTGAAAACCCCAAAAATTTTTAAAAAAAAAATCAAGGGGAAAAAATTTAAAATTTTTTTTGGGAAAAAATTTTTTTTTTTTAAAAAAAAAAAAACCCCGGGAAAAAAAAAATTTTTTGGTTGTTTTTAAAAATTTTTAAAAAAAAATTTTTAAAGGGAAAAAAACCCCCCCAAAAAAAAAAAAAAAACAAAATTTTTTTAAAAATTTTTAAAAAAAAAAAGGGGGGGAAAAAAAAAACCCAAAAAATTTTTTTCCCCCCCTTTTTTTCCGGGGAAAAAAATTTTTTAAAAAAAAAAAAGGGGGTTTTAAAAAAAAAATTTTTTTTTCCCCCCCCCCCCCAAAAAATTTTTTTTTTTTTTTGGGGGCTTTTGTAAAAATTTTTTTTTTTAAAAACCCCGGGTTTCCCCCCCCCGGGGGGCCCCAAAAGGTTTTGGAAACCAAAAGGAATTTAAAAAAAATTTTTATTTTTTTTTTAAATTTTTTTTAAAAAAAAAAAGGGGGTTTTTCCCCGGCAAATGGGTGGCCAAAAAAATTTTTTTTTTTTTTAAATTTTTCGTTTTTTTTTTTAAAAAAAAACAAAAATTTTTTTTTTTTTAAAAATTTTTAAAAAAAACGTCCCTTTAAAGGGGTTTTTTTGGGGGGGGGGGGGGGGGGGAAAAAAAAAAAAAATTTTTTCCCCCCCCCAAAAAAACCCCCCCCAAAAAAACCCCTTTTTTTAAAAAAAAAAGGGGGCCCTTTTTTCCCCCCCTTTTTTTCCCCCCCAAGGGGGAAAAAAGGGGGGTTTTTTGGGGGGGGGGCCCAATTTGGGGTTTTAAAAAAAAACCCCCGGGGGGGGGGGGTTTTTTTTTTTTTTTTTTAAAAAATTTTTTTTAAAAAAAATTTTCCCCCCTTTTTTTCCCTTTCCCTTTACCAAAAATTTTTTTTAAAATTTCCGGGGGAAAAAAAAAACCCCCGGGTTTTTTCCCCCCCAAAGGGAAAGGAATGGGGCCCCCCCTTTCTTTTGGGAAAACCCCCGGGCCCCCCTTTTTTAAAATTTTTTTTGGAATTTGGGGGCCCCCCCCCTTTTTTTTTAAAAAAAAAAAAATTTTTTTTTTTTTTTAACCCCCCCCTTTTTAAAAAATTTTTAAATTTTGTTTTTTGGGGTTTTTTTTCCCAACCAATTTAAAAAAAACCAAAAAATTTTAAAAAAATTTTTGCCTTTTTTTAATTTTTTTTTTAAAAAAAACTTTTTAAAAAAAAAAAGGCCCCCCTTTTTTTAAATTTTTTTTTGGGTTTTTTTTGGGGGGGGCCCGGGGGGAAAAAACCCCCCCCTTTTCGGTTTTGGGGGGCCCCCCCCCCAAAAAAGGGAAAATTTTTTAAGGGAAAAAAACCCAAAGGGAATTTAAAGGGACCCCGGGGGGGAAAAAAAAGGGGAAAACCCCCCCATTTTAAAAAAGGGGGCCCCCCCCCCAAAAAGGGGGAAAAGGGGGGGTTTTTCCCCCCCCCCCCCGGGGGGGCCCCCCCCCTCATTTTCAAATTTTTTGGGGGGCCCCATTTTCCCCGGTTGGGGGGTTTTTTTTTTTCCCCCCTTGGTTTTGGGGAAAGGGTTTTCCCCCTTTTTTTTTCCCCGGGTTTGCGCCCTTTTCCCTGGGGGTTTAAAAATTTTTCCCTGTTTTGGGAAAAATTAAAAATTTTTCCCAAAAAAAAATTTTTTTTAAAACCCCCGGGGTTTGGGTTCCGGCCTGTGGGTTTTTGGGGGCCCAAAAAAAAAAAAAATTTTTTTTTTACCCCCCCCTTGGAAAAGGCCCCCTTGGGGGCCCCCCCCTTTTTTTTTTTTGGAAAAGGGGGGCCCCCCCAAGAAAACCCAAAAAAACCCCCCCCCCCCCGGGGGAAATTTTTTTTTGGAAGGGGTTTAAACCGGGTTTTTCCCCCCGGGGGGGGGCCCCCCTTTTTTCGGGAAAAATTTGGGGGCCAAAGGGGGGTTTTTGGGGGGAAAGGGGTTTTTTGGGGGGGGGGGGGGGGAAAAAAAAAAAAAAAAAACCCCCCCCCCCCCCGGGGGGGCCCCCAAATTTTTCCGGGGGTTTTCCCCCCTTTTTTTTTAAAAAAAAATTGGGTTTTTTTTAAAAAAAAAAAAAAAATTTTTTCATCCATCAAATGTGTTGCGTTAGGTTTGCTTTCATTTATTCTGTCCTACTGACTCATCATTTCAACCTTTTCATGTTCATAAGACGTAGCTGTTCCACTTTTTCAGTGATTCGCACGTTTATGTTATCTTCATGATACACCCAACTAGGCCGCATGGTTGTAATGTGCAAGTGTTGCTAAAATCCATTCATTGTGACAATGTTTTCTCAAGGTGTCGCGCTTACATTTTTCCGATCGTTATAAACTTACCGATTGACGTTTCTGCGCATGCGCGATAAATGTAAAATCATCAATGTGCAGTGAAACGATAAAGCATTTTTTTTATAAATGCTACGGGCTGTTCGTTAACTGTCCTGTGGTGATTACTGTGAAGAGCTGCTTAAAATGTCGTTCAATACAATAAAATATTACGTTTGTTTAAATCACTGTCACGGATTATGGCGCACTACAGTCACATGATTTGCGCTTGTTATCAAAACATGCCTCAAACTTGTTTGCCTTGTGTTAATTTGCGACAAATTTGCTGAGAGGTTTTAACGTCCTAATGAACAACCCATAGTATTTAAACCATAAATGCTTTTCCTACCCTGCACGTTGATGATTTTACATTTATCGCGCATGCGCAAAACGTAAATGGACGTTTATAACGCCGGAAAAATTAAGCACTACAACGGCATCCCAAGTAAGTTGAACTCGCCATTAAAGCTATGAATTGGTAATACAATTATGTAAATAAATGTCTTCATGCCACACTCAAAGCTTGTAGTTTTGGTTCATTTACTTGTGGTAGGGTGTACTCCGTATACAGCAATGCTTGATGACATCATCAACAATCAATTGGAACAGTGCTTACATTTAGCTGCCCAGAATCGGCAGTTTGAACCACTGAGCTATGATTAATCACAAGTTGGTGTTGCGTCATTTTTAGAATTCCTTATAAAATGAATTGTTTAATATAATCCAATTAATTGGACACTAAATATAGCATCATCCATAATGTTGATTTATTTCAAAATATTACACCTATTTAATACGAAATATAACAATAACAGCAGTCACAACAAATTCATGGTCATTTAAAAATAACATACATTTTTAACCCGTCTAAGTAAATAAGTTTCCATGTCGGCGCAGACATTATTCATTATCTAAGCGTGTGTATGCGTGAGCATTGTCATTGACCGAACTGGGGAGTTGCAGCAAGGTTGGCCGTAACATTGCTTTAGACATCCGGTTTGTCACATTGCTTTATGCATGAATAGGATGAATATAATTATATTGCTTGATTTTAGAATGTTTATACTGTAGACTAAACATTGTTTCAGTGTTGTCCAATACACTGTTTCGTGTGGCGGTCGTTGTTTCAATTGGTTTACACACAAATTAACACAATCAGTTGCCTGGTGCTGACAAACACGGAGCGGGAGGTCACAGGCACGAAATTATGGGGTCGTGTTTTGGATTTGGAAGCCAATATTCCATGAACACCACCGTACGGGTGAAAGTGGCATTAACCCAAAGGGTGAAAGAACAACATTGCTATCCTTGTTATTACGTCACATCCGGCAAGTGCTGTTTATTTTCATTTCACATTTAGGGAAGCCAACAAGTTACCACCGGCCGCGGTTTTCTTCCAGGGGCCTTTTGGCCCTGAAACTTCGGCGGATTGATCGGGTGGGAAAGTTCTTTGGGGAAAAAGCCCGCGTTTCGTTTTCGTTATCGCGCGGGCGGTCTCGCCCAGGGCGGGGGGGGCGTCCCCAGCGACCGTTTAAACCCGATTTGGGGAGCGCTGTCCCTAACCGGTGCCCCTGCGACCCACGTCAGGCGGGTGGCCCCCAGGCTCCGGTGCCCGGATGGGGGGGCCCGGGCACCCGGCCGCGGCGAGGGGGTCCCGGGGTACGGGCCCCACGGGGTGACAACCGAAGCTGCCGGCCCCGGAAAGCGAACATTTCCGGGCTTTTTGGCGGAAAAAATGGACTTCGTCGAAGCCGGGCCCAAAACCGCCCAAACCGCTAACCGATTTCCCCCTCGGGGCGCCAGGGACATCCGGCCGAGACAGTTCCCCCAGAGACCGTCGACGGGACTCCGCCGTGGCCGGCCGCGGAGCACAGGGTGCGAGCCGAATCCTCCGCGTCGGGACGCGCCGGTTGGTCCCCCCAAAACCGAAAAACGGGCACCCGATGCAGCGCGTCTGGGGCGTGCCCCCCCAATTGTTGACGCCCGTCCCCCCCCCGGGGGGGGTCCCTCAGGACCCGGGGGGGGAGGGGTCCCCCGGGGGGGCCCCCGGGGGGGCCCCCCCGGGGTTTTTCCCCCCCCCGGGGGGGGGGGGGCCCCCGGCCCGGGGCCTCCCCCCGGGCGGGCCCCGGTTTGGGGGGGGCCCCAAATCCCCTCCCGGGGGGATTTTCCCCCCCCGGGGGGCCCGGGGCCCCCCGGGGGGGCGAACCCGCTGGGAAAACCCGGCCCCGGACTACCCCCGCGAGGAATACGGGCCGAGGGTCGGGCTGAAGGGTATCGGCCACTCGCCGTCCCGGGCGTCGGCGCTCCAACACCCTGCCGACGGACCAATGCCCCCGATCAGCATTGTCGCGGGTCGGCCACGTGAGACGCGGCGGGGCGGAGAGGGGGTTTTGGGCCAATAACCCGGTTTGGGCCGTATCCGCGTCGGGATTGACCGGAGTCCGGATTATTCCCAGGGCTGTCCGTCCCGGACGCCGCTGAACCCGGGAATCAAGGGCCGCTGCCAGTCTTCGACGCTCCGAGAGGTCGCGCGCTACGGCAACCCTCCGTGCAAACCCGCGCACGTCGTCCGGCGGCCGGTTTAGGGCCCACAGCGCCTTTTCGCGGGCCCCCCGGCGTGGGGCTGCATAACCCGGGGGACCGGCAACGGGAATGAAGTCGGGGCCCCCCGGAGCGTGCCCCGGGGCGTCGCCCGGTGTCCACGTTTTTGCGACGCGGTGCGCCACTCCCCGACGTCAACTTGGGTGGGCCCCCCCTCTCAGGCCCCGCGTTCCTGGGTTTTCCCCGGGGGACGGGCGTCCAAAAATTGGGTTGCAACGCGCCAGAGCGCTTTCATCCGGGTTCGCCGGTTGTTTGGCCCCCCGACCCAACCGGCGCGGCCCGACGCCCGGGGGATTCGGCTCGCAAGGCCCGTGCCCCCAAAGCCGGGCCCCAGCGGAGTTGCCCCGGGAAAATCACGGCGCGAACGTGTCTACGGCGCCCCGTCCCTGGAGTCGGACGGGAAGTCGCCCCTAGCGCGATTTGGCGGTCTTGGCCGCGTTCGACGAAAGTCCAATTTTTTCCGGGCCCAAAAGGGGCCCGGATGTTCGGCTTTTTCCGGGGAAGGCAGCTTCGGGTTGTCACGCCCTCGACGGCGTCATCGCGGAATCCTCGCCGCAGGGGGGTGCCGGCACATCCGGCAAACCCGGAGCCCGGGGCAGCGGCCTGACGTGGCGGGCACGTGCACTGTATCCGAAAAAGCGCTGCCATTCCCCCTAACCGGTCGCTGGACGCGAACGGGGGGTGGCGGAAGAACCGCGCGCGGACAACATCCCCAGAAACACCCCCGGGGGGGGTACGGGCGAACAGGTAACGCCCGTCCGCGTAGCCGATGTCGAGATGCGCGCGCAGTTTCGACGCCAGCGCCCCGCTGTGCCAGAATGAGATCTGCACGGCGCCGCGTGCGTTATCCTCCAGGTGGCTGGTCACGTTCACGTGCTGACTGGTGAATATCGCCCACGGTTTTGCCCCCTCGTCGGGCCGAACACGAGTGAGCGTCGACCGCTGTGCGCACGGCCTTCGGCAATGCGAAGCATGTCGCTTTCCCCCGTTGTAATCTTCCACATGGACGGTCGCTCGCTCGGTTGCCAGGTCGAGCCATGGGCCGTCTCGAAGTCGCCGTTCACGAGCAAGTTCTCGCTGGTCGACGCGAGCGAGGACGGCGCCGCGAACAAGCAGACGACATACAGCACCGCCAGACCGAACTGGATGGTCGCCATGGAACCTGAACAATACACGTAATCAATCACAATCGTTTTTATTGGCGCACATAGCTGGCATACATTTTGAAGGGCTGTGTCTGTTATTCTATTTAAAAATAGCCTGCTGTATCTAAATCTGTCAAATTAAAATCACAGCATGACTGGCAGTGAAACATAGCTAGCCGACAATGTGTTGGTTATCGGCTATTATCATATAGGTTAGAGAGTATAGCATTATCTGCATATATATCACATAGTTGTTATTGTTCATTGATGTTTTGGGGGAATTGGGTAGGTAGTTATATTGTAGAAAGGTTTACTATTTCCGCCTTGAAATTATAACGAGAAAGAACAATTAGGCAAGACGTCAGCGCGGAACAGTACGTATACGTACACTGTTTGCAACGCTTCGCGTGTTTTTTACGATGAGGTTCCACAAATCCACGTTAGTCGCTAGAGCCGCCATTACGCAAGTAGACCCTATTTGCGTATCAGCGCCTCTCGACTAACGTGGATTTGTTTGTATGTTTTGCTGAACGTTTTTTTAAATCTCTTCAAATATCCCTTTGTCCCCAAATGCGAGGGGAACAACACTTTTGGAAAGCCAGCACCAAAGGGGGCAAAACAGAACAACCAAAACAACCCAACTTTTCTTTTTAATCTTGGTCTTAGGTGAATCCCAAAAAGCTTAAATTCTTTGGGGTTTTCTTCTCTAAAATTTTTGAGTCCCCTGGTTCCATTTCCCCCTTGTGGGTCACTTCCCCGGCGCCCGAAAAAGGGACCACCGGAGGGG
>JAODUO010003346.1:0-13272 GCA_025642075.2 Ridgeia piscesae
AATTCAATGTGCTTATAATCTGTTTTAACTGTTTTATTTGTACTTGAAAACAAGTATGCACGGTCGTATTTAACCAAATATGGAATATAGAATACTACCTTTAAACCAGTAAGCGGCCACAGCTGATTACTATCCTGCGACATCTTCCTACACAATAACATTTTTAGTTTACGTAACCAGTAACTGACCACCACACATTTGGTATCATTGCACAGCTGACTGATTTGTTAAGATAGTGTATTTTTATTCATGAGCAAATTAATGACAGCAAGCTACACGCGGGCCGACAAAACATGTGACAAAGTTGGTGCCCAAATTTGGGTGGTTTACTATGCCTTGCATGACGAATTTATGTATCCATTCATAAAGTCCTGATCCCCGCATACGTAGTACCAATAAAAAGCTCTGTGCTTGCCCAATCTGGGGGAAAATGTACATGCGGATTGGGCTGGTTAAGCGAATCAGAACCAAGCTTTCAAACATCACGTCATCTTCACATTGGACTCAAAGTAAACAGCAAGATGGCGGCGTTCGTGTCGAATAACTTTCCAAATTCAAAAGTTTATTCGAATTATTTAAAGTTACCGAAACTATGTTTCGACAAAATAACTGACAGTATTAATGAATACTAGTGATATTATACTAGTATAAATAGTTACAATGACTTTGTCAATGCGACATTTCACCGCCAGCACCATAGCTTTGTACCGTGATGAATGAAGCAGCAATCAGTTTGCCTAAGGTCTAAAAATTCATAAAAATAAAAGATCTCAATGGATTTGATTAATTTTTATGTTATTTAGCAGCTAACACATATGGCTATATTTGTCTCACAGGAAGTAGGACATTTTCTGCATAGTAATTATCTATGAACAGGAAAGTGTGTTTGTTTGTTTGTTGGATGAAGTTCAAATAATATTACCAGTATCACCATGTTTATCCGATATAATATAGTATAATTTTATTATAATAAAGAGTTCATTTAGCAGCAAAAAAAAAAGTAGGTATTTGCAGAGTTATGATTTTCATTGTAATAGTAACAGAGGATTTTTGCTGGCCGGTCGCAGGGTTATGCTTAGCTTTAGAACAACTTTGAAATCTTTCAACGAGTTCTGACGTACCCGGTAGAAGTCAGCTGACTGTTCCAGGAAGGGTCTCTCAAAGTCTTCCTCGTAGACACTGCGTGAGTCGAGGCCGAGCACCATCAGCATGTGACACGCGTTCTTCACCGATCCCCTGTCAACAGTACAGGTATATGACGCGTACACAGTGTCACATCTTGTCCTTAGGACGATATCTAGTCTAAAGTCACAGTCATGTTTTTCGGTGGACACATGGATGTCAACTTGTTTACATACAAGCCAGTTGAGATGTTTTTTGACCTGAAATCAACTCCAAACATGCCATTTACATGCACTTTCAAGGCATAATTGAAAAATCTATGATTGTTGAAACTGCTCATTCATTTGTTACCCATCCAGTGATATTTCTACCCGTCCATACTGGGTTTTACCCGTCCAAATGATGGGTGAACGGGTATCTGCATAAAGCTATGGCGCCATATTTTGTCGTTAGGTGTCCTTAAGACGATATCTGCTCCACAGGACTACGATTACTGTGTTGAGACTATCTGTACACAAACATCCATCACTAGCAAAGTGCTCATTCTCACAGCTAAGACAACAAATGAGACACTGATGAGCAAAAGGTAAAATTTAACTGCATTTGGTTTCAATTACTTTACTAGGCTAGCGCTGGGTCTAAAATCTGTTTAGCCATTTTGGCTAAAGGCCAGAAATGTCTTTAGCCAATGAGATTTTCTTTACCTTTTTTAGCCATCACATTTTTAAAAAAAAATTTTTTTTAAACAAAAAAAAAAAAAAACAAAAAAAAAAATTTTTTTTGAAAAAAAAAATTTGCAAAAAACATAAAATCAATTAATAAAACATCTTTTAGTGGTGCCACCTACCTGTCAACGACCTCGCCTCTGCGTTCTTTCGCGACCATTTCTAGGAGCGTCTCGCGCAGATGGTTTCTGATGACAGGGTTGCGCACGACCTGGTCTCGGAAGATCATCAGGCCCAAGTTGTAGACGTTCTCTACGCCGTTCTGTTGCACGTACACACGGTCCTACAGACACAAGGGTATGGTTATACACAGTGCTAGAAAACAAAAAATGGCCAAAAGGTTATACAGAGTGCTACACAGACACAAGGGTATGGTTATACACAGGCTATAGACACAACGGCATGTTCATACACAGTGCTAGACACAAGGGCATGGCCATACAGCATGCATAATGGTAGAGATGCAATGACGTGGTTATACACAGTGCTACAGACACAAGGGCATGGTTATGCACAGTGCTACAGACACAAGGGCATGGTCATACAAACATATGGTTATACAGACACAAAGGCATGGTTATACACCAGGTCATAAGGATGTCGTTTAGTGCTGGTTCGATACTGGATAGTGGATACATCAAAGTATCGCGATACTTGTAAACGTTTGATACCAATACTTTGTGGTACCGCGATATTCGATATATACCGAACATTGATCTTTTGATATCATCGATCCCTTTGATGTGGTTGATCCCATTGATATCGCTGATTTCTTCGAAACCGTTGATCCACCTGATATCCACTACACCATTTTACGTGTTTCTCAGCAAGGTCAGGCCACGGAAACTAATGACAGTAATGTCACGGATGCCCAGTGGCTGAGACACGTGCGACGTCACCCCGCTTGGGAAAAGCAGTAGATATCACCAAACTGGTGCCAATCATTGGTCATACGATGCGAAAACTGTTTCAGAAATTGAAAAAGATCCAAATAAGTGGATAGATGACATGGTATGCCCTGATATGCTGTCAGCCTGTCAGATGCGATATTTGTCCTACAACGAATGCTTTGAAACTGACATCTATTTTTGCCCATGCCGCGATGCTCATCTTTGGCGGCAATGAATGTAATGTTAATCAATATACATCGAGGTATTGGCCAAATTCATTCATCTGATTTATTGGTTTGTTACAAGAACCGAGAACAAAATGAAATACTGACAGAATATTTCATAAATTTACTAAATTCCGATTCTGCACCATGTGGCACCACAGCCAACGTCACACCATGCTTCATTTTTATTTTACGTTCCAATTAACCTGAATAATGGGATTACTACCCAAAATATGTATTAAAACTGTATGCCTTTGTTTTCTGGTAAGAATTTGTATAAAATAAAAACAACTTGCTCACTGAGACGTAGTCTCCCTGGCCATGGGCATGAATGGTATTGTCCACTACATGTGGGCGGGCATATGGAAACATGTTTCCCAACATATCCAAACATGAAACATCTGTTGACTGTCACTGTCTTTTACTGTCACCAGACAGTTTCTCAGTGACCACGGAGGCAACATGTCATTGAGCAATTTCATTTGATCACGAATCATGTGTGGTAGTTATTCTATGACCTACTTACCGTGCACATGACGTCACAAATTATGACAATTGACATATATGGTGGTTGTTCCATGAGTAACTTACCATATACATGAGGATGTCACGGATCATAACCATAGACGTCTGGTGGTCGTTCCATGCACTGTTCAACGTTTGTAGGAAATTGTTATTCAGCGACTCTAGTACATCTTTGCGAACCTACAGAACAGAAACAACTGTAGACATAGCCTCAGTTCATAGCTTTATGTAGAGTCCCGTCCACCCGTCATTTGGACGGGTAAAAACGAATATGGACGGGTAGAAATATGGGTGAACGGGTAAAAAAAGTTTTCCAAAACCATAGATATTGTTAGTTATGTCTTGAAAGTGAGTGAAAATGGTGTAGAAATATGGGTGAACGGGTAAAAAAAGTTTTCCAAAACCTGTTTTAAGTTAACATCCATGTGTCCACCAAAACATTGTGACTGGCAATAAATTTTTTCCTGCATAAAGCCCTGTGCAATTTAAAGGGGGACATGTTGAGCCCCGACACCGATAACATTCTGGCTAAGTGACCAGACATCTTCTCAGCGTAGTTATGCAGCCAAGCAAGAGTCGGTTAAGCTAAAGGCTAGACTACTGTAGGCACTGTCGTGTAATAGTAATCGCTGAATTAACCATCTTATATCTGGTATAGGTCCTAGGCAGTTGGTGAATTAGACTTGCCAAATTTTACATATACTGAATGAAAATATTTAGAATTCATACAATATTTCTGGACCTGAACATTACCGTTACAATGTAACAATTGTTGACTGTAACAAGTGAGATCTCGCTGGACTTACATGCATGAACTTGGTATCAAACTTGATAAGTTATGTTTCAAAGTGCTATTTTTTGTAATCATCGTACATGCTTTTGATCAAACATACAACAGAATCCTACTACAATTTTAAAGATAACCCTGGCAGCTAAGGTCACTATTGCAATTAAGGTCACCTTCAGTAAAAGTGAACGGGAAGGTGAACAAATTTCAAACCCTTTACTGTTACATTAATAAACTGCGACCACCCCAGAGTGACCTTAATTCTGGGGTGGCTATAATACTGAGGTGACCACAGAGCAAGGTCTGAATGTATCTGAACTGAACCCCTGACCTTGTTTGTAAGATGCTCAGTGACGACTTCCCTTAGGCCAGTATACAACTTCTCTCCGTGTTTGTGTAGTACCATTGTGTAGGCATTGCGGTAGAGCTCCTCGAAGCTGAGGCCGGAGTTGTTTTTCTTTTGTATTTCCTGGATGGCGTTCTTCAGCAAGGCCCATATACTGTTCACATATTTTTCATCCATGGTCATCTGAAAGTAAATCATAATAATGCATTGTATTCACCTGTGTATCAAAGGAAGGGTGCCAACTCTTCTGCCCATCATTGTCCGAGTACCGGGTAGTCATTTGCAATCGGAAGTCTGCTGTTTACAACTTAGCTTCCTAGAACCTTGTCCATCCATCAACGACTCACGCACTGTTCTACGTTTAGCAATTGCTTAACCCCTTGGTTTTGTCGCGCCACTGAGTTTGATCTTCGAGGATATTGGCGCATAAAAAGTTATTATTATTATTATTAACGTAGGAAAGTTAATATTTTTTTTAAACTGGATGTTTTGTTTACCATTTGAACAAGCAGAATCTTTCAAATTGGAACAAATGTTCAAAGCTTAATAAAGTAACTCTAAATAAACACAAATTGGCAGACGATAAACTTCAGCATGCATGTTGTAGACCATCTTAGTCATAAGAACGTAACATTTAATGTAACAATTTGACGTAGGAGCTGGCATCCTCACTTTAACAATGTGAACTTGGAGAACATTTTCATTTGTATTCCCACATCACATCTACCAACTGCTTTTTGTTTTCTGTATGCAAGAAAACAACAATTGTTATTTATATTTACGGTTTTAGTTGAACGAAAGACATTCCCAGAGTATGCAATTGTAGGTAAGCCACGGGTATGATTACTTGGGAAGATATCACTAATAAAAATTGACTATCCTAGGCTAGTGCTTCCAATCGCCAATTTTGCCACAGACGAAACAATCTGCTTTTTGGCAAAAATAAATAAAAACTCTGCCAAATTGGCGAAATCTGATTTTAGTTGTTATTAGTGACGTTATCAACAGTACATGACTGCATTATTTCCTGCCAGCCTCTGTTGAATTTGCCTAAATGGTTGCACATAAAACTGACTCAAATAACCAGTTAGGGTGATGTGCCCATCAGGGTAAACAATAGGTCTTAATTCCTTCAGTCAGCCAGGTTCACAGACAATAGATTCAATCAAGTCTTGTGTTGCCTGGACAATGGAGACCTACTGTTGATACTAGTTATAAGTTCGAGACCAGTACAGCAGAACATACTGCAGATAGAATAGGCTTGGGCAAGGATTTTTCACTCAAAGTAAGCATATTTCTGCGTGACTTACACATAGAAGTATTAATCTTTGTGGAATAAATGTTGTCTCTTTATACACCAAATGTCGTTCTTGTTACTCAAATATAACACGTTCAGTAGCATTTCAAAAAGACCCACTACTCAAAATGCTGTCTATGCTAAGATGCTATGTTGTTACGCTGGCGCAAGTGCCTCTTCGCGCTACCAAAAAACGGGTGAAAATTTAAGCGTAAAATAGGCTTTGTTCTCGTTGACATTTACTTTAGATAACGATCTTTATGGTGTGTTTATTTGTATCATAAACATACTTATTACAACTGTATTCAATGCAACAATAAATAATAAGAAATTTGCCAAAATGACCACTATTTCAGCTAGACCATCAACAATCATACGCCACTGCAATGTCTGCGCCATTGCGATAAAGCTAACTTTCTATTTGCTTTCGTGGCAAAAAAATTGGATAATAATTTATTCCGAAAATTAATACTTATTTTAAGCCGCAGAAATATTTTAATTTGGTGAAAATTTGCCCAAGCAATTTTTTAATTTTATTTTAAATAATATATTATTTTTTTTTAAAAAATTATTAATAAAAAAATAAATTTTTTAAAATTTTTATTTTTTTTTAAATTTTTTAAAATTTTAATAAAAATTTATTTTTAAAATTTTTTTTTAAAATTTATTTTTAAATTTTAATTTAAAAATTTTTTTAATTTTAATAAAAAAATTTTTTTAAAAAAAAAAATAAAAAAAAAAAAAAAAAATTTTTAAAAATTTTTTTTTTTAAAATTTTTAATTATTTAATTATTAATAATTATAAATAAAATTTTTATATATATATATATATATATATATATATATATATATATAAACTATGCTTGGGCAAGGATTGTTCACTCAAATTAACCATATTTCTGCAAGGCTTACACATATAAGTATTAACTTTTCTGGAAAAAATTTTTCCAAATTTTTGTTTGCATTTCAAAACAACCTAAAATCAACAAATAACTGCCCTGGCTATGTTTTAGCTAGCGGGGAACCATCAGTTGAAATCGAAGCGTAAAACAGGCTTCTTTCTCAAATGTCAATATTTGAACAATACAATCAGAAAAAAGTTTAAAAATTATTGCATGTGAGGGAATACACGCTAACTGAAAAAAAAAAAAAGGAAAAACGCTTGTCAAACATTTTTTGGGGCCTCAATAACCCCCATTTAAATTTAAATAAGGGTCATTATTTAAAAAAAAAATTAAGTTCATTGCCTGGCTGAAATTTCCCCCGATTTTATTTCTTGTTTTTGTTTTAAAAAATAATTTTTTTTGGATGAAATTTAAAACCTGGTTGCAGAAACTAGAAATTACTTTATCGCAATCCAGAAAAGGGGGGAATTTTTTTTCTAGCTGAAATAGTGGTCATTTTGGCAAATTTCTTATTATTTATTGTTGCATTGAATACAGTTGTAATAAGTATGTTTATGATACAAATAAACACACCATAAAGATCGTTATCTAAAGTAAATGTCAACGAGAACAAAGCCTATTTTACGCTTAAATTTTCACCCGTTTTTTGGTAGCGCGAAGAGGCACTTGCGCCAGCGTAACAACATAGCATCTTAGCATAGACAGCATTTTGAGTAGTGGGTCTTTTTGAAATGCCAAATTTTTATTTTGTAACAAAAAAATTTTTTTATGGCAACAACCCCAAAAATTAATATTTTATTGTGTGAAAATTGCTTACTTTTAGGAAAAATTTCCCCGACTATTGGGTTTTCCTGATGGCCAACTTTTAAATGTATAAAATAGGGTTATTTTGGGAACCAAAATTAGAAATTTCAACCGGCTGGAAAGGAATTAAAACCATTTTTTACCCCGTGGGAAATAACGGGGGCATTTTTTTAACCCAACTTAAAATCAGGAAAAAATTCGCAATTTGGCCCCAAAAAAAAAGTTTTTATTTATTTTTGCCAAAAAGCAGATTGTTTCGTCTGTGGCAAAATTGGCGATTGGAAGCACTAGCCTAGGATAGTCAATTTTTATTAGTGATATCTTCCCAAGTAATCATACCCGTGGCTTACCTACAATTGCATACTCTGGGAATGTCATTCGTTCAACTAAAACCGTAAATATAAATAACAATTGTTGTTTTCTTGCATACAGAAAACAAAAAGCAGTTGGTAGATGTGATGTGGGAATACAAATGAAAATGTTCTCCAAGTTCACATTGTTAAAGTGAGGATGCCAGCTCCTACGTCAAATTGTTACATTAAATGTTACGTTCTTATGACTAAGATGGTCTACAACATGCATGCTGAAGTTTATCGTCTGCCAATTTGTGTTTATTTAGAGTTACTTTATTAACTTTAAAATTTGTTCCCAAATTTTAAAGGAAAATTTGCTTTTGTTTTTTCCCAAAATGGGTCAAAAAATGGCGAACAAACAAGTTGAAAACAATTCCATTAAATGAACCCCTCTGGAAAAGATGGGCAGAAGAGTTGGCACCCTTCCTTTGATACACAGGTGAATACAATGCATTATTATGATTTACTTTCAGATGACCATGGATGAAAAATATGTGAACAGTATATGGGCCTTGCTGAAGAACGCCATCCAGGAAATACAAAAGAAAAACAACTCCGGCCTCACCCGAACTCTACCGCAATTACAAATGGTACTACAAAACAGGAGAGAAGTTGCTGGCCTAAAAGTGAGAGCTTTGGTAGGGGGTTTCAGTTCAATTTGCCTTCTTTTCCCCTCAGTATTTAAAAAATTAAAGGGCCCGGGGGGGTTTTTATTAATGTAACAAAAAAGGGTTTTAAAATTTTTCACCCTTGTTCATTTAACTGGGGCCTTAATTCAAAATTTGGGGGGTTATTTTTTAAAATTGTAGTGGATTCTGTTGTATTTTTTCAAAAATGCGTGATTACAAAAAATCCCTTTAAACATAACTTATCAAGTTTGATCCCAAGTTCATGCATGTAACCCGGAGTTTTTTCCCAGTCCAATTGACATTGAAAGGGTTTTTCAGGCCCAGAAATATTGTAAATTCTAAATTTTTCATTCAGTATATGAAAAATTTGGCAAGTCAATTTAAACCCAGGCCCCAGATAAAAGAGGGTTTAAATTCAGCGTTATATTACAGACAGTGCCTACAGTAGTCAGTTTAGCTTCCGATTTTCCGGCTCCACTTCACCAAATTTTTTTAAAAGGGATAATAACTTTATCATGGTTTTGGAAAATTTTTTTAGTTCCCCAAAAACCCCTTTTCCCCTTTTAGCAAAAAACAATATCAGGTTTTAAAATTTTTTTCCCTTCACCCCATTTCTACCGTCCATATTCGTTTTTACCCGTCAAATGACGGGTGGGGGCTTCAAAAAATTTAAGGGTATGTCTAAGTTGTTTCTGTTCTGTAGGTTCGCAAAGATGTACTAGAGTCGCTGAATAACAATTTCCTACAAACGTTGAACAGTGCATGGAACGACCACCAGACGTCTATGGTTATGATCCGTGACATCCTCATGTATATGGTAAGTTACTCATGGAACAACCACCATATATGTCAATTGTCATAATTTGTGACGTTGTCATGTGCACGGTAAGTAGGTCATAGAATAACTACCACACATGATTCGTGATCAAATGAAATTGCTCAATGACATGTTGCCTCCGTGGTCACTGAGAAACTGTCTGGTGACAGTAAAAGACAGTGACAGTCAACAGATGTTTCATGTTTGGATATGTTGGGAAACATGTTTCCATATGCCCGCCCACATGTAGTGGACAATACCATTCATGCCCATGGCCACGGAGACTACGTCTCAGTGAGCAAGTTGATTTTATTTTATACATAATTCTTACCAGAAAACAAAGGCATACAGTTTTAATACATATTTTGGGTAGTAATCCCATTATTCAGGTTAATTGGAACGTAAAATAAAAATGAAGCATGGTGTGACGTTGGCTGTGGTGCCACATGGTGCAGAATCGGAATTTAGTAAATTTATGAAATATTCTGTCAGTATTTCATTTTGTTCTCGGTTCTTGTAACAAACCAATAAATCAGATGAATGAATTTGGCCAATACCTCGATGTATATTGATTAACATTACATTCATTGCCGCCAAAGATGAGCATCGCGGCATGGGCAAAAATAGATGTCAGTTTCAAAGCATTCGTTTTTAGGACAAATATCGCATCTGACAGGCTGACAGCATATCAGGGCATACCATGTCATCTATCCACTTATTTGGATCTTTTTCAATTTCTGAAACAGTTTTCGGCATCGTATGACCAATGATTGGCACCAGTTTGGTGATATCTACTGCTTTTCCCAAGCGTGGTGACGTCGGCAAAGTGTCTCAGCCACTGGGCATCCGTGACATTACTGTCATTAGTTTCCGTGGCCTGACCTTGCTGAGAAACACGTAAAATGGTGTAGTGGATATCAGGTGGATCAACGGTTTCGAAGAAATCAGCGATATCAATGGGATCAACCACATCAAAGGGATCGATGATATCAAAAGATCGATGTTCGGTATATATCGAATATCGCGATACCACAAAGTATTGGTATCAAACGTTTACAAGTATCGCGATACTTTGATTATCCACTATCCAGTATCGAACCAGCACTAAACGACATCCTTATGACCTGGTGTATAACCATGCCTTTGTGTCTGTATAACCATATGTTTGTATGACCATGCCCTTGTGTCGTAGCACTGTGAAAAATTTTTAACCCATTTGCCCAATTTGTGTTTTTTTTAGCACTGTGTATAACCCCATACCCCTTTGTGTCTTTTGGGGAAAAACCCCGTGTTTTTACCGTGCCAACAGAAAACCCCGGCGTGGGAGGGAAAGGGGTCTTACAACTTGGGCCTGATGATCTTCCGAGACCAGGTCGTGCGCAACCCTGTCATCAGAAACCATCTGCGCGAGACGCTCCTAGAAATGGTCGCGAAAGAACGCAGAGGCGAGGTCGTTGACAGGTAGGTGGCACCACTAAAAGATGTTTTATTAATTGATTTTATGTGTTTTCAAAAGTTTCAATAGTTGTTTTTATGTTTAAACAGTGTTTTTTCAATTAAATTATATTGGGTGTTTATTTGCTTTATGTGTTTAGCTTTCTTTTATGCTAATCAAGTTATATATATATGTTTGTTTAAGTAAATGTGATGGCTAAAAAAGGCTAAAGAAAATCTCAGTTGGCTAAAGACATTTCTGGCCTTTAGCCAAAATGGCTAAACAGATTTTAGACCCAGCGCTAGCCTAGTAAAGTAATTGAAACCAAATGCAGTTCAATTTTACCTTTTGCTCATCAGTGTCTCATTCTGTTGTCTTAGCTGTGAGAATGAGCACTTTGCTAGTGATGGATGTTTGTGTACAGATAGTCTCAACACAGTAATCAGTAGTCCTGTGGAGCAGATATCGTCTTAAGGACACCTAACGACAAAATATGGCGCCATAGCTTTATGCAGATACCCGTTCACCCATCATTTGGACGGGTAAAACCCAGTATGGACGGGTAGAAATATCACTGGATGGGTAACAAATGAATGAGCAGTTTCAACAATCATAGATGTTGTCAATTATGCCTTGAAAGTGCATGTAAATGGCATGTTTGGAGTTGATTTCAGGTCAAAAAACATCTCAACTGGCTTGTATGTAAACAAGTTGACATCCATGTGTCCACCGAAAAACATGACTGTGACTTTAGACTAGATATCGTCCTAAGGACAAGATGTGACACTGTGTACGCGTCATATACCTGTACTGTTGACAGGGGATCGGTGAAGAACGCGTGTCACATGCTGATGGTGCTCGGCCTCGACTCACGCAGTGTCTACGAGGAAGACTTTGAGAGACCCTTCCTGGAACAGTCAGCTGACTTCTACCGGGTACGTCAGAACTCGTTGAAAGATTTCAAAGTTGTTGCTAAAGCTAAGCATAACCCTGCGACCGGCCAGCAAAAATCCTCTGTTACTATTACAATGAAAATCATAACTCTGCAAATACCTATCATAAAAATATGGATGAGATATCATTTTGCTGCTAAATGAACTCTTTATTATAATAAAATTATACTATATTATATCGGATAAACATGGTGATACTGGTAATATTATTTGAACTTCATCCAACAAACAAACAAACACACTTTCCTGTTCATAGATAATTACTATGCAGACAAATGTCCTACTTCCTGTGAGACAAATATAGCCATATGTGTTAGCTGCTAAATAACATAAAAATTAATCAAATCCATTGAGATCTTTTATTTTTATGAATTTTTAGACCTTAGGCAAACTGATTGCTGCTTCATTCATCATCGGTACAAAGCTATGGTGCTGGCGGTGAAATGTCGCATTGACAAAGTCATTGTAACTATTTATACTAGTATAATATCACTAGTATTCATTAATACTGTCAGTTATTTTGTCGAAACATAGTTTCGGTAACTTTAAATAATTCGAAGTAAACTTTTGAATTTGGAAAGTTATTCGACACGAACGCCTGCCATCTTGCTGTTTACTTTGAGTCCAATGTGAAGATGACGTGATGTTTGAAAGCTTGGTTCTGATTCGCTTAACCAGCCCAATCCGCATGTACATTTTCCCCCAGATTGGGCAAGCACAGAGCTTTTTATTGGTACTACGTATGCGGGGATCAGGACTTTATGAATGGATACATAAATTCGTCATGCAAGGCATAGTAAACCACCCAAATTTGGGCACCAACTTTGTCACATGTTTTGTCGGCCCGCGTGTAGCTTGCTGTCATTGAATTTGCTCATGAATAAAAATACACTATCTTAACAAATCAGTCAGCTGTGCAATGATACCAAATGTGTGGTGGTCAGTTACTGGTTGAAAAAAAGAAAAGAAGGTGAAATTTTGGTTTGGTAAAATTAATTTTTAAAACGATTTCATACTTTTTTTAAGTACAAATAAAACAGTTAAAACAGATTATAAGCACATTGAATTTTATAGTTAGAATTGATAATCTGATATTATTTTTTGCAAGATGGAATCAAAATAATTTTTTAGGATTGAGAGGAATTGAGAAAACAAAATTAACCCCACGACTTGTTTGTGGAAGACATGGCACGCTAGTTTAAATTAAAGTGTTGATGTATACTTATATAGTGCCAAACCTAGTTTACCTTTAAACAATAATAATTATAACAAGTAAACATGAGACATGAACATTATCTTTAAATTATCATCATGTCACGTAAAACACTCTAAACTGTAATTAAACAAAGGCTTTATGCCATGTCTAAAATAGAATATAGCAATTGAAATATTGTATAATGAATTTATTTTAACAATAATTATAATTTTTTTAATCATTTTAGTGTCTTACTTTATTTTTA
>JAODUO010003347.1:0-2500 GCA_025642075.2 Ridgeia piscesae
AACTATCTGTGATGTGTTCTAACGAAATGAGTCGTTTATCGGCAAATTTGATTTCGAAAAAACACTAACATGCAGTGATGATTTTTGACAATTTTGACTTTACCAAAGTATACTTTAATATCTTTTGTGTCAATAGACAATGCTTATTTCTCATTTATATTACTATTTATGGTGTAAGTTTCAGTAAAAAGTTAGCATGATCAATGACAACAAACACAAGTTTATTTCAAAAGCATCAAATGGAGAAATAGAATCAAAACGGCCGATTTTGGAACTTGATCATTTGCTTACATGTGTTTTTCTCTGTTTGAAACTTTCTACCCCAGGCACGTTCAGTGTCCAATAACTTTGGCTGTGTGTGAGATAGGTCCATGATTTTTAAACCTTTGGAAAGCTTAATGTATCATTTTTTGACATACGACTCATTTTGTTAGAACACATCACATTTATGAATAAATTATCATAGCTGATAAGCGCGACTTTTTTGGGCTTATATTACGATCTCACACCACGAAATATGCCATACCAATTTATTTATGTTGTATAATATTAGAAACAATCAGGAAAATTTCAGTTAGAGATTCATTCATCACAATGAATACAGTACATTATTTCCACACTGTCATTAAAATATATTTTAAGTTGCTAACAAGATGAATTCTGAAATATCACGTTTCCCATTGAAAATAATGTTCCACTTTATGTTACAAGCCAGTGGGAACACACCAACCTTTTTGCTGCGATACTACTCAGTAGCCGATTGCCGCACAGGAAGGTTGGGATGGTTTTAAAAACCCGCGGCGGGGTAAGAGGCCGAAGATGGCTGAAAAAAACAAAAAATTTTGGGTCAAAAAAAACTTGGGTCAAACAATTATATTGGGTTAAAACGTCACAGCAAAAAGCAAAACCCGCAAATTGGGTTTTCCCGACCCAAAACTTGGGGGCTGGGGGTTTTGTTCTGATGCCCCCCGTTGCACTAAAAATAAATTGTTAAAGGGCCCGGTTTTGGGAGACATAAACTAAAAATCAAAACTTCCGGCCCCCTTACGAGGGGCAGTGGGTTTAAAAGGCATCCTGGTTGATAAAAATTCAAAAACCCAAAAAAAAATTTGGAAAAAATTAAAGCCAAAATGTTTTTCCACTGAAGTCTATGGCAGGGGGGCCCTTTGTGGCTTTTGGTAAAAGATAAAAAACATTTTTGGGTTACTTAGGTTTGATAGTTGAAATTCAAAAAAAAAGAGAACCCCAAAAAATTTAATAATAATGCCACAACGAGAAAATTTTTCCCAACGGGCCACATCTAGTTTTACTTTTTTTTTATATTACACAAAATATCGAATTTAGTATTTTTAAATAAATATATGCAAACCCGGAAATTTTTCCTTTTCCAAAAAATGGGATGGGACTCCCAAATTTTTAGGCGGTTCTGGGAATGCCCCAAAAAATTTTGAATTAAAAGTGAAACCCCTCAGCCAGTGGCCAGTGTTTGGAGACGAAAATCCGGGAAATGAAACACCCCCCGGGGGGGGGGGAAACGGGGGGTGAAGCAACATGTCACGCCATCCCACAGAAATAGTGTCAGTAGAATTTTATGTAAGACTGCATGCCGCACTGTTCTTGCCGTAGTGACCATACTTCATACCATACAAAACTGCCTCTGCAGACCTGAGTAAAGAATAAATAAAAATGTTGGTAATACAGACCCGGGTCGCCAAATTAATAACACCACGAGACCTACTGCTGGACACTACCATACAGATCTGGACTTGCCAATAAAACATTCTGTGAAGTACCACTGGCAGACACTTTCAGTACAACGTACATGTTGTTGATGTCAGTAATTATTATGACAGACTGCTTTGAATGTGAAATGATGACTCTGGTAATTGTCCTGTAAATTGCATGTGAAAAAGATACTTCAACACTAAGCTAAGTTCATGAAATAGGCTCCCAAACTGGAACGGGATGCAGAGAGCTAGGAATGTTCTTCCGTTTAGTCCAAGGACAGCATGGTATTGGACTGCCACTGGGTGGATAGGAAGGGTTGTTCTCGCATGTCCCCAACAACAGCTGCACTACACAAGTGAAACTGCTCAGCCAGTGGCCAGTGTTGGAGACATGCCCCCAGCCCTTGGCCAAGAAAATTAAACTGTTGCTAAATACCGTAATTGCAGTTGTCAGTACAGTAACCTCATCAATAAACAATCTCATTCCAGTAAAAAAAAGTTCTTATATAGCGCAGTATCCAGTCCTCAGGACCGTTCAAAGCGTTTTACACTTTACTTCCCTGACCGACGGGTTCACTCAAGACACCATTTCGGCTTCTCTGGGTAGCATCCAGCCATATGCTACAATTAATGCGCGAAAGCTGCTCGTACACAGTAAACAAATTACTACAGCTAGAACAGCACTAATAGTGCACTGATTCAGTCAGACAGTGACCATGGACAATGATTTCTGTATTTCATGGCAAACCATTACAAAGACAATTCAACTGGCA
>JAODUO010003347.1:7500-13038 GCA_025642075.2 Ridgeia piscesae
GCTGAATGTCATACAGCTTATATTTTTATAGGCAAGTTGTATAAGCTATTCAGTGACTGGATAAATGTTAGTGATTTAAAAAAAATCTCATTTAAAATGACCAAACATGACTACATTATCAATGGAGGCAAACATGTCAAGTTACTGGGAATGCAGTATTCAATGATTACAGCGTCTGAGGGTTCTAGCACTGAAATGGTTAACAATTTATTTCACTTGTTCGCAGTGAAATTTTCTACAATTGTGGTCAGTTGGCTGTGTTTCTTGCAGGATGTTGGCAGTCGGGAGAAGGAGTTTGGCTACTTGTCTGGCCAGTACACCATGGAGCTGATTGTGGGGGATGCCGTCATCCAAAACCCACTCTCTTGGATCTTTGTAAGTTCAAATCACTCGACAATCTTTGTAATGGTTTTTGAAATACGTAAATCATTGACCATGTTCGCTCTATCATCCTCTGGCTGAATCAATGCCCTATTATTGTTGTTCTAGCTTTAGTAACTTGTTTACTGGAATGAGATTGGTGTTTATTGATGTGGTTACTGTACTGACAACTGCAATTACGGTATTTAGCAACAGTGCATAGTTTCAGTTGTAAGTAACCGACAGAGAATGTTAAGTCTGCGGCTGTGCATGTCTCCAACACTGGCCATTGGCTGAGCAGATTCACTTGTGTAGTGCAGCTGTTGTTGGGGGACATGCGAGAACAACGCTTCCAATCCACCCAGTGGCAGTCCGATCCCATGCTGTCCTTGGACTAAACGGAAGAACATTCCTAACTCTCTGTATACCATTCCAGTTTTGGAATTTCATGAACATCACCACCTAATCTGTCCTTCCCTGCAGGTGCACTTGAGCCATCTATCACATGTATATGATTATGATTAGTTTCATAAATAGTATGTTTGTTTGTCAATGCATCTGTGGTTCATATTGAGTTGTTTTGTGTTGCTGAAGGCGGTTGTGAATCTCAAATTTTCTGACACTGCAGCCATTTGTCACATGCATTTGATTATGATTAGTGTTTAAATATACTTGTTAAAATATCTGTTGACATGGTGTTTTATGTATGTTTTATAACTAGTATGTTTGTTTGCCAAGGCAGCTGACCCATATTCACTGATGTTTTGTGTTGCTTCAGGCGGATGTGAACCTCAAGTTCTCTGACACACTGCAGTCAGCCCCGGACAGACTCGACGGCTACAAGGCCAAGCCAGAAATCAAGGTATGGCTTATTTTATTACCACAGAACAGAATAATATAATTTATGGATTGTCTCAAATTGTACCATAACACAGACAGATTGTTGGAAAAGAAAGATGTTGAAGCTTAGACGTATAAATAGATGTAATTTCTAGTGATGTGGTGTCGAGGACACAGTTACCTGTATACTGACTGACTGTTGTTTGTTGCAGCACACGTTCCGTGTGGCAGACAAGCGCCCATCTACCTTCATCTCAAATGTCTTCACTGTGATGGTCCTTCTGCCTCTCCTGTTGCTTCTGGTCATGGTCAGTACTACCCCCCCCCCACACTCGTCTCCCTGGTCATCTCACACATGTTCCAAGTTAAATACTATGAATTTACCAAGTCTAATCGACTAGTGTGTATGTTGAGAAAATCAACTGTAGGACCAAATTCACAATGTTTTGAAGAAATTAGTGTTGCATTCACCTAAGTTTTTACTTTTTGTTAAAGCTAATGTCTGTTAATAATGTACAGAATGATGGTTTAGCCAAATAAAAATATGTTTCAAAACTGTATTGAACTACCAACGCAGCACTTTCTATGGTTTTGTTTATATTTACAGTGGATGAAGATTGGAGTGAATGTATCCAACTTCCCACTGTCGCTCAGTGCCATTGGCTTCCATGTTGGAGTAGCAGGTAAAACCCACATTTTCCACTCCCAACAGCTGATGTTTTGATATACATCTAACTAATTAGCTTATGTGCAGAAATGATGCTTGAAACGATATCTGACAATGTGGATGTAGATAAACTTAACTGATCTGCACAAAAACATTTTCAGTTTTGTAAATGGATTCGTGGATTTGCAGAACACTAGTCATATATTTTTCACCAGGCATTTGTAGCAGTATGTTGCCAGTTGAATTGTCTTTGTAATGGTTTGCCATGAAATACAGAAATCATTGTCCATGGTCACTGTCTGACTGAATCAGTGCACTATTAGTGCTGTTCTAGCTGTAGTAATTTGTTTACTGTGTACGAGCAGCTTTCGCGCATTAATTGTAGCATATGGCTGGATGCTACCCAGAGAAGCCGAAATGGTGTCTTGAGTGAACCCGTCGGTCAGGGAAGTAAAGTGTAAAACGCTTTGAACGGTCCTGAGGACTGGATACTGCGCTATATAAGAACTTTTTTTTACTGGAATGAGATTGTTTATTGATGAGGTTACTGTACTGACAACTGCAATTACGGTATTTAGCAACAGTTTGCATAGTTTCAGTTGTAAGTAACCGACAGAGAATGTTAAGTCTGCAGCTGTGCATGTCTCCAACACTGGCCACTGGCTGAGCAGTTTCACTTGTGTAGTGCAGCTGTTGTTGGGGACATGCGAGAACAACCCTTCCTATCCACCCAGTGGCAGTCCAATACCATGCTGTCCTTGGACTAAACGGAAGAACATTCCTAGCTCTCTGCATCCCGTTCCAGTTTGGGAGCCTATTTCATGAACTTAGCTTAGTGTTGAAGTATCTTTTTCACATGCAATTTACAGGACAATTACCAGAGTCATCATTTCACATTCAAAGCAGTCTGTCATAATAATTACTGACATCAACAACATGTACGTTGTACTGAAAGTGTCTGCCAGTGGTACTTCACAGAATGTTTTATTGGCAAGTCCAGATCTGTATGGTAGTGTCCAGCAGTAGGTCTCGTGGTGTTATTAATTTGGCGACCCGGGTCTGTATTACCAACATTTTTATTTATTCTTTACTCAGGTCTGCAGAGGCAGTTTTGTATGGTATGAAGTATGGTCACTACGGCAAGAACAGTGCGGCATGCAGTCTTACATAAAATTCTACTGACACTATTTCTGTGGGATGGCGTGACATGTTGCTTCACCTCACGATCCCCCCCCCCCCAAAGTCGGATAAAAAAAATTTAACCCGGGAAAATTCCCTTTAGTCCGGCAGCTGGGATGGTACTGGGGGGAAGAAACTTTTCCGCATTAACAAAGTTTACTACCAAGGAAATGTCCCAAATGGCCGTGTTAGAAGAAATGGGAGGCTGAAAACCCCCCCGGGGGGGGGGGGGATTTTTTTGGGAAGAAATTAGTCCCACGAAAATGCATAGTTTTAGAAGTGCATGGCCCCCTGTTTTCCGAGGAATTTATCCTCCTGCCTCTCAACCTGGAAAAAAAAAAAAAAAAAAATTTTGGGAATCAGCCCGGGGGGAAATTAAAACACCCCCTACCGGCATCCATACAAACTGGCTTGAATAAAAACCGGAAGACCCCTCAGCCTTTCATCCGTCGTTTTGGGGCTAAATTTTATGACAAATTTTGAAGTAAATTACCTTGGAATTTCCGAAATTCAGGAAAAATACTTCAAACCAAACTGTTTATAAATCTCCCCAAAAAACATGAGGGTAGGGAAGTTCTTCCGTTTATCCCAAGGGGTTATTGGAGCCACTGGGTGGTAGGAAATTGTTCTGTGTAACAACCCGGGGTGTATACCAAATTTTATTTTCTTTTAAAACTGCAAGGCAGTTTTATTATGGGTTTGGGACTACCGAAATTGGGGGGCGTTTCATAAAATCTATGCATATTCGTATCTACATTCCACCTACACTTATTCGGGTTTCAGTCCTGGCCCTTGGGGTTTTCAAAACTCCCTGGCCGACGGGGGCACTTTAGCAAATTTTGGGGCTGGGAGAACAACGCCTAAACCCCCCAATTAATCCGACCTGCTGTCCTACTAAACAAAATACCCAGCGCATAATATATTATTTATAGCATGAAATTGCAAAATTTTGTAATTTATGAAACCATTAAAAGGGGGTTTTTTGGGAAAACTCTACCTTTTTGGCATATTTTATTATTGTGTTTCTTTTTTAAAAACAATTTAATTTCAAAACCCAAAAGGGTTTTTGGGAAAAGTTTTTATCTTTTCCCATTTCCCCAAAATTTCCCCCCGCCATGACTTAAATAATTAAGAAGATTTTTTTCTAATTTTTTGGGGGGAAAAAAAGGGGTTTTTGCTTTTCCAATTTTTTAACAAAGGATGGCACCATGTTTTGTACATTCACATTTTAACCATGTTTACCCCTGATGTGCTGTTTCCCAAACGGTTGGGAAAAAATTTATTTTTGGGAAACCCAAATGTTTTGGGGCATGCAAAAAAAATTAACCCAGGGAATCCAACCTAATTTCCCTTAAAACGGGAAATCCTAATTGATTTTCTTTCTTCTGTCGTTTAACCCGGTAAACATTGTTTTAACCCCCGGTGTTGGTGACCAAGGGGCAATTTTTTTTGTCTTCGGGCCCCACACAACGGGGGCAGAACAGTTGAGACTTTGAAAAAGGTTAATGGGGTCCCAACCCCTGTGCGGGAACCAAAAAAAGTATCCAGAAAAAGGTTTGTGTTTCCCCCTGCCCAACATAAATTAAAATTATTTCAATTAAACTTTTTTTCAAATTTTCTTGTTAGCAATTTTAAAAAATATTTTAAAAATTAAAAAATTTTTCTGTTTATTAAAATAACCTTTCCCAAAATTTCCCGTTGGCCCTTTATCAACTTTGGATGGCATTTTCGTTGGGTAATCGTAAAAACCCAAAAAAGTGGTTATGGGGAGTTTTTCAAAAAATTATTGGGTTTAAAAAAATAAACATGTCAAAAAATTTTAAAAGTTTAAAAATTTTAAAAAACATGGACCAAAACTCACCCCGCAAATTTTGGACACTAACCGCCTTAAAGCAAACAAAAAAACAATTAACCCAAAAGATCAAACCAAAATCCCTTTTTTAAACTATTTCTCCATTTGATGTTTGAAAAAAACCTTTTGGGGGGCAGATTATGGTAATTTTATGAAATTCACAAAATGGAATTAAAGAGAAATAAGGATTTCCTTTTCACAAAAAAATAAGATCTTGGAAGCCCCGGGGGGAAAAAATTAAGCTGTTTGTTTTTCAACAAATTGCCGATAAACAATAATTTTGTTAAAAAAATCCAGTGTTAGTTTTAAGGAGGGTTTAAAAATTTGCTTAAAAAAATGAAATAATTGGAATTTGTTTAAAAACTAAATTTCCCCGTTTAGGCAGAAAACCCCCAAAAAACCCCAAAACTTTCCGAAAAAGACAAAGGCAGAACCCAAAAATAAAGGGCCCAAAAAGCAATGTAAACTGCAATTTAAATCGTTTTCTTAAAATTACAAAGATTGTGGTGTTTGGGGGGTTACAAAGGCCAAAGGGGGTTTTGGGGTCGCTGCTCCAAACCCCATGGGACGGCAGCAGTGGCAATCCTAACTCCCTCTCCACACTGCAGCACCATCTTGTAGAATTTCACCGCGGAAAAAA
>JAODUO010003348.1:0-15906 GCA_025642075.2 Ridgeia piscesae
GTTGGGCTGTGTTGTTGGGCTGTGTTGTTGGGCTGTGTTGTTGGGCTGTGTTGTTGGGCTGTGTTGTTGGGCTGTGTCGTTGGGTTACGGTGACAACGAGACGGTGAAAACACAAACGTGTAAATGACTACTTACTTTGGGGTCCCTTTCGTCACAGATGTCTGAACAATGTGATCTCTCCCCAAGGAAGACTTTGCACCATATATTTTATCTTCTGTCACCGAACTACCTGTCACGTCCAATTGCTGCACAATTCCGCCTATATGTGGTTCCCGGATAAAAGAAAACAAATGATATATATATAGAACTGACCATATATATCTTGTACAATATGTACGTAATGCTGAAATGTGTGTTGTGTGTGTGCTGTTGTGTCGTGTGTGCTGTGTGTGTATGCGTTCGTGTATGCGTTCGTGTGCGTGTGTGTGTGGTTCGTGTTGGTGTGTGTGTGTGTGTGTGTGTGTGTGTGTGTGTGTGTGTGTGTGTGTGTGTGTGTGTGTGTGTGTGCGTGTGTACGAAAGGGAGAGAACGAGAGGGAAGTGTGTTCGTATGGGTGTATATGTTTGTGTGTATACACCTGCGCTTTCTCCACAATTCTTTGTTACACACACGTTTCGCCAAAACCACACGCATTTAACATCTAACCCCGTCGCCCCCCTTGCGTAGAAACTGGCATCAGGAAGATACACATTTTACGGTGACAACGAGACGGTGAAAACACTAACGTGTAAAAGACTACTTACTTTGGGGTCCCTTTCGTCACAGATGTCTGAACAATATGATCTCTCCCCAAGGAAGACTTTGCACCATATATTTTATCTTCTGTCACCGAACTACCTGTCACGTCCAATTGCTGCACAATTCCGCTATATGTGGTTCCCGGATAAAAGAAAACAAATAATATATATGTCAAACGCACTAATCTGAAAGTGTGTTTGTGCGTGTGTGCGTATGTGCGTGTGCGTGCGTGCTGCGTGGCTGCGTGCGCGTGCGTGCGTGTCGCGTGCGCGTGCGCGTGCGTGTGCGTGTGTGTGGTGTCTGTCTCTGTGTGTGTACTTGTGAGTGAATAAGTATCAGTTCGTGTTTTAGTGTGTATATTGTGGTGGTGGTGCTGATGATGGAGATGATTGTGGTGGAGGTGGTGGTGATGCTGTTGGAAGTGTTGGTGGCGGTGGAGGTGGTGGTGTGTATGTGTTTGCGTGTGTGTTTGGTGTGTGATGTATTGGTGGTGTGGTGGTGGTGTGTGTGTGTGTGTGTGTCGTGTGTTGATGGGTAGTGGCGTGCGTGATGTGAAATTGATGGTGTGTGTGAGTGGTGGTGTGTGTATGCGTTCAGCGTGTGTGTGTTTTTGTGCGTGTGTGTGTGGGGGTGGTAGCTGTGGGGGCTGATGGGGTATATGTGTCGTGTGTGTTGTGTGTGTGTGTGATAAAGTGTGTGTGTGTGCGTGTGTACTGAAATGGGATGAGAACGAGAGGTGATGGTGGTGATAATAGTGGTGGTGATGACGGTGGTGGTGGTGACGGTGTTGGAAGTGGTGGTGACGGTGGAGGTGGTGATGTGTATGTATATTTACGCATTTAACATCTAACCCCGTCGCACCCCTTGCGTAGAAACTGGCATCAGGAAGATACACATTTTACGGTGACAACGAGACGGTGAAAACACTAACGTGTAAAAGACTACTTACTTTGGGGTCCCTTTCGTCACAGATGTCTGAACAATATGATCTCTCCCCAAGGAAGACTTTGCACCATATATTTTATCTTCTGTCACCGAACTACCTGTCACGTCCAATTGCTGCACAATTCCGCCTATATGTGGTTCCCGGATAAAAGAAAACAAATAATATATATGTCAAACGCACTAATCTGAAAGTGTGTTTGTGCGTGTGTGCGTATGTGCGTGTGCGTGTGCGTGCGCGTGCGCGTGCGCGTGCGTGCGTGCGTGTGTGGTGTCTGTCTCTGTGTGTGTACTTGTGAGTGAATAAGTATCAGTTCGTGTTTTAGTGTGTATATTGTGAGTGTGCGCCAGTTCGTGATCACAAATGAAATAGTATAGCTATGTAAGATGAATATATAGAGAGAAGGCGCGTGCTTTCTCTATATTTTTGTAGCATACATTCATACATACACGCGCACGCACACGCGCGCGCACTTCTAGGACATCAGCCGGAACCATCAGCAAACACACATGCACACACATTTCGCCAAACCTACACGCATAACATCTAACCCTGTCGGAACTGTGCGTAGAAACCCGCATCAGGAAGACATATATTATATTGCTGCTTGAAATCGCATATTTCGCTTAGATCAAAATAACCAAATGCACTGTATAGACAAATTCCAGCACTCGCTATGTAGTTGGTTCACGGTGACAACGAGACGGTGAAAACACGAACGTATAAATTATTACTTACTTTGGGATCCCTTTCGATGGGGAGTCTGTTACAGATGTCTGAACATTGTGTTCTCTCGCTAAGGAGACTGCATCAAGCCTCTCGACATATCTCCTGTCGCCGAACTAGCTTCAATCTGCGCAACTCCGCCTGCGTGTGGTTCCGGAGAAAAGAAAGCAAGCGACATTTCTGCCAAACGCACTATTTTGAATGTGTTTGTGTGTGAGAACGCGAGAGAAATGCGTTTGTGTGTGCGCTCACTTTCTCTATTACACACACGCACGCACGCACGCACCATACGCACACACACACACACACACACACACACACACACACACACACACACACACACACACACACACACACACACACACACACACACACACACACACACACACACACACACACACACACACACACACACACACACACACACACACACACACACACACACACACACACACACACACACACACACACACACACACACACACACACACACACACACACACACACACACACACACACACACACACACACACACACACACACACACACACACACACACACACACACACGCTGTTTGGGTAATTATGCACATATTGATTGGTACACCACAGCGTGATCTCGGTAATATGAGCAGTATTTTTGAAAGTATGCAGTGTAGTTTGCGCGTAAGAGAAAGCTTGCGTTCCTGTTTGTGTTTGCGCTTGTGGTCACATAAAAAACATAGATACGTAGACCGCGTAATTTTCAAAACTATATGTATGTTACAAGTGTGTATAGTGTTGGCCAATATATCAACATGTAAATCTTTTGATTTTTTGACCTCTGCTACAAGGCTGAAACGCTTTAATATCGAATAAACAAGTGTTGAGCCTGCGGAAGTTCTGTTTATGCATAATAGTTTCCACAAACATGGCACCTTGTACGGTCTTACATTACACTGGTACCTAGTGCCTGGTTCGTGAATTAGCATGAGCAAAATGGAGTCGTTCACTACATGACGCACTATACAGTTTGCTAATGTGACTTACGAATAAATTCTGTGATATCAGCCGGAACCATCCACCCTTGTAACCTGGCGTACATTCATACGTTCTAAACACTTCCACTTTGTTGTAGTACTTTTGCAAAGGTTTCGTTGTATAAAGCATGTTTTGTGGTAATCGTCCGTGACGGAAAACACTCCTTGACAATCCTCGCCCGACCAAACAGAAGTCTCTGCGCATGTGCCGACAACATGCGACTAGTGTCCCGGCAGGTGTCTTGAATAGCGTGTCGAAACAAAGGCCGGCTTGTTGGACGTGTTACGTAAGCTAGGTATGGGTAACTTGTGTGGTGAGTGTGCGTGCGTGTGCGTGCGTGTGCGCGGGCATGTGCCTATTTACGTGTGTGTGCGCCGGTTCCTGTATAAATAATAATATAATATATATATATATATATATATATATATATATATTAATTTTTTATCCGTTGCGGAGAAGTAAATTAAATATATTATAGTACATTACATATAAGCCCAGGTGATAGATATAAAAATTATAAATATAGATAATATAGCAAAATATACAGTGGCATGATATAATATATAAAACTAGTGTATATTGTGTATATAGTTAATATATATATATATATATATATATATATATATAATATATATATAATATATATATATATATATATATATATATATATATATATAAATTACTATATATTATATATTATAATATATATATATATATATATATATATATATATATATATATATATAATATAAAATTTGGTGCCAATATCCCCAGAATCCGAGCTCAGAAGCAGTGGATTTAGCATTCTCGTAGTCAAGGGCAGTGTAAAGGGCGTCATCGATCCAACGAGTACGCTAAGAAGCCGACGAGATTAAATAGATAGATTTTTAGGTGACGGCGGGAGGTAATAACGTTTTCTGCTGATTTAATGTCGCCAGGAAGTGTATTCCACAGAGTAGGCGCTTCGACTGAGAAAGCTCGTGTTCCGGCGTTTGCCTTCAGTCTGGGAACACCAGGTAAATTCGAGCTTGACGACCGGAGCTGTTATTGCTGTCTTGCTGGCGTGAACATTGAGAGTAACTATGAAGGTTCATTAGCTAAAAGGGGATGGTAGGTGATTGTGCATACCTTAAACATGATGCGTAATTGCACGGGGAGCCGCACTGAGCGAGAGAAACGAGGAGACTTGGAAACTACCCTTGCCAAACAATTCTGGACATGTTGAAGTTTAGCAGTGTTTCAACTGGGCCTGCAAGTGGGTCACGAACGATACATGGCGTGACTCCGCGCGACTGGAGCTTATTGGGGACTAAGCGAGACTAATTGGGGACTGGACACAGGAATAATATTCTAACGATGGATGACAGTTGTAGCTTCCGACTGATGAATACTAGGAAAATCAGTTCATAAATATCTTATGTTATACGTTTCTTATCTTAAATGTCCGATTTAATATTGAGTTTATCACACTATCATAGGCACATAGCGATTTACGTAGTGCAGATAATCGACACGATGCTAAGCTGTATGTGTCTTTTACGGGATTTGCGTTTTACATTGCTGTACGTTGTGGTTTCGATAAGCACTTATATCTGACAAGTTGTCTAAATGCACATAATCATAACACATGTATACGTTTGGCCAAACAGGTTGTACTGCGCGAAAACTGGCACTGTTCATTATTAGTCAAGATCGCTTAAACACAAGTACTTGCCGCTTTGCCATGGCAACACCATAATAATCGATTAAAATTCATGATTTCCGTGATCATTGTCACCGGCAAAGTGTTCCCCTGCTGTGCTTGTAATAATCATTGACAATATAACTGAAATACGCTATTTCCGGACAGTTCGATTACTACGACCAAAACAAAACTAAGTCCTACTTGCCAAACAATTCTGGACTCTGAATTTGCCCCGTGTTTTCCCCAACTTGGGCCCCAAAATTATGAAGGAGGAAATTACAGTAATCAAGTCTACTACTAACAAGAGCTATTGCGATACTTTTTCGACTGAGAGAGACATATATCGGTAAGTGCGGAGAAAATCGCCGATATGATAGAAACTGAAACAACACTTTATCAGAGGTGTGAAGTTTTGACTCAGGATACATGTCGGAAAAAATCATCTAGTTTACTGCGCTGGAATGGAGTACCAATTATAAGAAACTCAGTATTGTCTGCATTTAACTTTAATTTGCAGTCAGTCATCCAGTAAAAAATTTCTTGGAGGAACCATTTAGTTGGCTTAAGGAGCGACTTGCTTGCAACGTAGCTAATGATATGTAAACCTGAGTATCATCTGCGTAAAGGTGGTAATCCAGATTATGGGTTAGGATTACAGCGCCGAGCGGTGTAGTGTAGAGGGTGAAGAGCAAAAGCCCAAGAACAGAACCCTGGGGAATGCCGCATACAGTGCGGTGGAAAAACAATTATTTATCTTTACAGTTTTAAGTTTACCGGTTAGGTATAATGAAAACCATGTAAGAGGTGTGCCCAATATGCCGTACAAGGTAGATAAACGTTTGATAAGCGTATTGTGACCAATAGTACCAAAGGCCGCAGGTAAATCAAACAGGGTGAGTGTTGATACTATGCTTTAATCAATGTTAAGTGTAAAGTCATTGTGCACTATAAGGAGAGCAGTTTCTGTATAATGAAAGTCTTTGTATGCTGACATTGTATGCACAATGAGTGCTTTGAGTTAAAATGACATCTGAGGCGACCTGCTACGACATTTTCAAGTATGTTTGAAATAAAGCTACGATTATAAATTGGTCTATAATTATTTAGATCATATTTTGGAAGGGAAGCTTTCTCGAGAACAACATTTACATAAGCATGTATTAAGTAATCTGGAAATTGACCTAACATATAAATTTACTTTCCTCTTTGACCTACATTTGATTTAAAAAATCTTACATTTTTTAAATATGTTTTTGTTGTATGGATTATGGACTCACTAATTCTAGTGAAGGAAAACTCTTAAATAAACCAATGAAAATAATGGTCAGTATGTTGACCGGTGGTCATTAATGGAAGAAGAAGAAGGTTTGTACCTCATGTAGACGTTCGTTCCACAGGTTAATACCTTAACAATTAAAAAATACTTCCCTGACCCCTGATATGAGCTGCAGCGTAGGAAGCAGTGCTTTGGTCTGAGTTAGAATGAGTCAACGCTCCACGAAATCGCCAATGCGCTTCTTCTGGGCAGTCTACTGTGACCTGAAACAATTGGACATTTGTTACGCAACACCAACACACAGAGGGACCACTGGCGGTCAGTGCGATCAGCAAGCACCAGAACCAATTCCACCCATTGTGACAACGACGAGGAACTCTGTTGTTAAACAACCTGGTCTAAATGGGCATTATATTGACTTCGACTGAATATGGTAACATATTTGTTATACTACAACCATCTGTCACGAATCGCCAAGATACGAGACTCCATCAGTACCACTGTATGTAAGAGTCTCATACACGGACTCGTAACTTCGCGACTTGACTACGGCAACGCAATATTATACGGCATAAGTGATCGTCACATGCACCGTCTGGAAATGGTCCAGCGGTCTGCGGCACGAATTGTCAGGCAAATTCGGCGGGGCGACCGGCAGTCCATGACAACAATACTGCGGCAGTTACACTAGCTGCCTGTCAGAAAGCGAATCGATTTTAAACTACTTGTACTTGTGCACAGGGCCATATACACACAGGGCCATGTACAATGGCACGCCGGAGTATCTTGCGGCACTGCTATCATGCACGGGCGTCGATCGGTGGGGGACGGAGGGGGACGCGTCCCCCCACTTTTCAGCGTGGGGGGACAGCATAGGAATTGTCCCCCCCACTTTTCAGCTCAGAAAAATGGCGGGGCATATAGCCTGACTCACCACTCCTCTCTCTTAAAAGCCGCTACACATGACTAGCTAGACTGTAAACTCGCGATATGAAGTTCCGACCATGCACCCATTAGAAAATCGACTAAAAAAATTGCTTCGCTGGCCACACCGCGCAATTTGATCTTACTTAATAAATAACCATCATGCCGGACTGCGCCGTTGCCGGGCTCTATCAGTTTGCAACCTAGTGTTGATATTATTTATAGGCTTTAGCACGGGCGTTGATCGGTGGGGGACGGGAGGGACGCGTCCCCCCACTTTCCAGCGTGGGGGTACAGCATAGGAATTGTCCCTCTCCCACTTTTCAGTTCAGAAAAATTGCGGGGCATGTAGCCTGACTCACCACTTCTTGCTCTTAAAAGCCGCTACATAGGACTAGTAGCTAGACAATAAACTCGCGATATGAAGTTCCGACCACCCATTAGAAAATCGACTGGCCACAGCGCGCAACTTGATCTTACTTCAGTAAATAAGCCTACATGCCGTAGCTAGCATTTTTTCGGCGTTATAAACGTTCCGATTGACGTTTCTGCGCATGCGCGATAAATGTAAAATCATTAATGTGAAGCGAAAGGACAATGCATTTATGGTATAAATATTACGGGTTGTTCGTTAGGATATATATAAAGTTATTTGTAGCAAATTAACACGAGGCTAACAAGTTTTGAAGCATGTTTTGATAGCAAACGTGACTATAGTGCGCCATAATCCGTGACGGTGATTTAAATAAACGTAAGATATTATTGTATTGAACGACATTTTAAGCAACACTTCACAGTAATCATCACAGGAGAGTTGACGAATAGCCCGTGGCATTCATACCAAAAATGCTTTATCGTTTCGCTGCACATTGCTGATTTTATATTTATCGCGCATGCACAGAAACGTCAATCGGAAAGTTTATAACGACCGGGAAAATGTAAGCGCGACACCGGGCTGAGCCGCTGCCGTGCTCTATCAGTTTGCATCCTTGTGTTGATATTATTAGTAGGTTCTAGCCACCAAGCACATGATAAATTATGAAATTTGTGTTTCACATTCACCCCTTGCCTGCTTGATGCTTATCGCCTACGACCGAAGCGGCGGATTCCTGCTCTTTGTGTAACTTATTCCCATTTGAGTGATGACAAATTTCTTTGCCAAAATGTAGGAATGGGAAGTTCTACACAGCATGGGCATCGATCGGTGGGGGACGAGGGGACCACGTCCCCCACTTTTCAGCCTGAGGGGACAGCATAGGAAATTTCCCCCCACTTTTTCAATTCATAAAAACAACTTTACAGGCATATAGCGAGGCTGATCACTCCCCTTTCTTAAAAACCCTACATCGCACTAGTAGTAAAATTAATATACGAGTTCAGATATAAACTTCCGACTACCCAGTGGAAAATTATTAGATAAATTACTTGGTTGGCCGCAACTAGATCTTAGTTCAGTAAATATTCATCATGCCGGGCTCAATTTTGCACCTTTGTGTTGATATATTAATAGGCACCAAGCACATAGGCATCAAGCACATTATAGATTATTTATTTTTGTTTGTCCTGTCACCCCTTGGATTGTAGCCTGGTCGCCCTGGTGGGTACTTATATCGCCTACGGCGGAACCAGCGGATTCCTGCACTTTGTGTAATTTGATCCCATTTGAGTGATGACAAATTTCTTTGCCAAATGGTGGGATTGGGAAGTCCTACACAGGCACCCGTGTAACATTTGTATCTTGTCACCACGGACCATAGATATAAATATAACACACTAGTAGAACTATAGGGGAAAGCTTAATGCCATGGACTTAGTGCCGCGGACTTATATGAACATAAGTCCGTGTTGTCACTCTATGAATCAGGCAAGCAGTTATGGGTCCAAAGTCTAGCCTCCAAATGTTCAGGGATTGGGGTGAGCCATGTCCCCTCTTCAAATATATGTAGCCAACATAACTATTTTAAATAGCATAACATAGAGGCCTTTGTTTATTTTAGAATTAGCACCATGTATATATATATATATATATATATATATATATATATATATATATATATATATACTATATATATATAATGTATATATATATATATGGCATCGTCCTAATTTTAAAACCGGATCGACGCCCCTGCAGTGCTATGCCGCCACACACCTCTCCGTTCGCTGCGCTCTGTAGGCGGGTTACTGCTAGAGGTGCCCAGAGTCAACCTGGAACGTTTTGGCCGCCGTGCATTTGCCTGTGCAGGACCCACTCTGTGGAACAAACTTTCAAGGAACATACGTGACAACAGCAACATTACACAGTTCAAGAAGCAATTAAAGACATTTTAATTTTCCACATAACTAGTTTCACACAACGAACATTATATTTTAGCTAATTTACTATTACGATATATATACATATTTTATTTATCTTATTTATTTTCATTACTATCAGTGCAGTATAGCGGGTTCAATGTTCATTTTTTTAAAGAATTATATAATTTATACATAGCCAATTTTACACGGTTTTTATCATAGTGTCTCATTACTTTATATAATTATCATTATTACTGTCACCATTATTTTAATCAGTATATGCAAATTTACATGTATGTACACACCCGTGAACGGGACTGCCGTCCCGGATTTGATGGTGTCAAAATTAAGTTATTATTATTATGTGATTATTTTAACTGAAAATATAATAATCGCCTGTCGATGTAGTAACTGCTTAATAATGTAATAAGACATCCGATAATATAATAACTGCATGATAATGTAATGATATACTCGATAATGTAATAAACTTGCTGCCTAATAATGTAATAATTCTGACTGATAATATAGTAACGTGTTTCTGCCTGATAATGTAATATGTTTTGCCCGATACTGTAATAACGTACATATTTCACGTAGGACTTAGTCATTTTCGTGGATGTCATTTTGATTTCTTGTACTTATTCTATTTTGTCTATTTTGTGTATTTCGAAATACGGCAATTTTGCTATAATCTTTTTACATTAAATATAATATACGCTGATTCCAAATTTCAAGTAAAATTTGTCCCAGCAGGTCAGAATTGTGAGTTAGACATTCTCGCACCATTTACGAATGACAGGCTGGCCGTAATATGATACTTTACGTACGACTGTGGGCTTCATTGATATAGAATTTGTCAACGACATGCAGACTGGTGGCAATAATAAACAACAGCTTTAAACAAGGACTCTGTTCGATCACTTTGAGAACAGCAATAGTAAAACCGCTTATGAAATCTGACACTCTCGACAAAGAACTGTTAAAGAATTATAGACCAGTCTCTGTATAATATTCGTCGGCAAAAACCTTGGATAAACTTACAGTTCGTTGTTTGCTTGACCATCTCACTTTGAATGGGCTGCATGAAGAATATCAATCAGCATATTATATATTACAGAAACAGCTCTACTTCGTGTTCGGCATGACATTGCTGGTGTGCTTGACAAGAATCGTGCAATGCTATTTGTCATGCTGGACTTATCAAATGCGTTCGAAACGATTGACCATGAACAATTACAGACACTACTGCATGACGAGTACAGTGTGCTTGAAAAGGTATTATCAGGGTTCCGGACATACTTGGAATTCTGCGCCCAACGTGTCCAGATAGACTATAACATCCCCGACTACTCCGCTACAAAGTGGTGTGCCACAGAACTCGGTCCTTGTGCCAGTTATGTCCGTACTATACACCATTCCAATGCAGCGGATATTTAAAAGACATGGACTAAAATACCACAGATACGCCGACGACACTGAATATTATGCGTCGTAGTCTTATAAAACGCGACCAAATGGAAACTGCAAGGCGATCGCCTCACAGACTGTAGACCTATTAGAGGAGTCAGGCGACGGATATGGCGCTACGCATGCTGAAACTAAATGACGAAAAATTAAGATGATGGTCTTTACATCAACACATCATCTGTGGGTGTACGGAGGTTTTTCCTTGACAACTGTAGACGATATGAATTTACCTTCAGACCGCATAAAAAAATTGGTAATTCGACCAACATCTGACAATGACAGATCATGTGACTGCTGTGTGTGCTCCATGTAACTATCATTTGCACAAGTCGACTATCAACAACACGGCATTATCTAACAACTGAAGCCGCGAAAAATGCGGCCAACGCTCTCGTCACCTCTCGCCTAGACTACTGCAACTCACTCAAGATTGCATAACATACCTGTGTGACGGACTGTTGCAGCGTGTCCAGAACAATGCAGCCATGCTAATACCCGCATCAGTAAAATCGACCCCACGTCACACCAGTGTTGAAGCAGCTGCATTGGCTGCCGGTTGAGAGCCGAATCGCCTTCAAGATGTTGGTAATTACTTATAAATGCATCAATAGTTTGGCGCCGCAGAACTTGTTCAACCCGAGTTGGTCTTTTCGAGGACATCGTGGTGTTGAAAACAATGAATGAATGGGGATTGACGATGGATTAACTTACGGTATTTTATTGAACAGGTCTGTCGGGGAAGTAAAGTGTAAAAGCGCTTCGAGCAGTCCTGAGGACTGGATACTGCGCTATATAAAAACTTACCTATTTACTTTTACATATCTCAACAGGGCGAATATGAGCAAATCTCATTATATGAAGATCTTAACTGTTTGTCACGGAGTATTTTGGATATCATCACTTCGATCGTGTTTATTATCTACAAGCCTACCCACATCTCCATTGGTTACGAGAAAACGTTGACACAAACCGTATGAAACTTGTTTGTTTAAGTATTATTCTAAAAGTTGAAGACTGCGGGTAAGTCATGGAAGGAATCTGCAAGCCGGTCACCTAACCTCTAAACCCTGTCAGGGAGGAGGACGTGTGTTTCTCCTCCCGTCCGTGGTTACCTAAAATAAACCACCACGATCTACACCTCATAACACCTCCACATTTATTGTCCATTAATTATAAATAAAGTCACAATTTTCCAGCTTCATCAACTTGATGAAAATCCGACTTCTCCTTGATTGCGGTGGAAGGTCGCAAAGAACGCTTTCTGGAGTTCCTATCGCCATCGCATTATAAGTTGTAAAGTTAATAGTCTCGATGTCGCTGTGGCCGTTTCCTGAAACAAAATTGAAGCGAATTAATAGTAAGGATATTAGAAATATAAAGACAAAGATGAAGGAAAAGAAAAGGATTAAACAGTGAAAATAAATGACCTACCGCTGATCCACTTCGACTTCGTATAAACCGTTGTTAGGCGGATACTAATTGTGCGACCCGCAGCTGTGTCGTGCGCAAATTCCTGGCAATGCCGTGCCCGTTTATGCATAAGCACATTCCTACATTTCATGTATGCGTTCGCGTGGTCGTGCGAACGTGTGTACGTGGATTTGTCTTCGTCAACAATTCTGGCCTTTTATCGGTAACACTAGCCTTCTGGGACCCTATCCCGAGTGAAAATGCGGTAAAAACATTCATGGGCATGTATGCCTGCGTACGTCCATGCGCGTGCGCGTGCGCGTGCGCGTGCGCGTGCGCGTTCGCGTTGCGCGTTCGCGTTTGCGTTCGCGTTCGCGTCGCGTTCGCGTTCGCGTTCGCGTGCGCGTTCGCGTTCGCGTTCGCGTTGCGCGTGCGCGTTCGCGTGCGCGTTCGCGTGCGTGCATATGTTTACTTGGCGCGCGCAAGTATGTGAACGTGCACGATGAAATAATATTATTATGGCGACTCTCGACACCTGTTCTACTGTGTGTCCGACACATTATAGCCTATCGTACGTTGGATAGAAAATGTATATCTCCACAACATTTCTGTTCTTCTTTCTCAGTATACGAAATATTATATTCAACTGAACTCCTGAGGAAATTTCGTGAAATTGTTATGTCATTTTTCAGAAAACAATCTACCCAAACCTGTGCCAACGGATTTTCAAATATTGGTGAGTTTTGCAAAATAGTCACCTTGCTAATGAGCGAATGACAAGCGTGTACTTGTTGCTACCTCGTGAAAGATCTAACGCAACAGTACATTCAAAAATTATCTCTACCACGCAAAAAAAATCACACATCACACTAAAACTCTATCTTAATACGGGCTCTTTCGTCGGATAATGACGGACGGACACTAATTGTCGTCTTACCCCTGCTCGTTCGTCCTAGTCAGTTCGCCCCGAGTGCCTCATTCTCAGGGTGTCCGATACATTTGACGCCTTGTCCACCAGACAGTAGTTCGGACGATTACCGCATGGGGTCAGGGATCATGCGACATTAATGATCGGTTTGTGCTTACTCATTATAACCCTGCCCAGTTGAATTATCACTGTGCAGTTGATTTTTTGTTGGACGTATTTAACGTAGCACTGTGTGCGTAGAGGTGACGTGTATGTGCAACGTGATTCACACAAAAAACTAAAACAGTAAACTGTGCTACGAGAAAAGAAGATTCTGTAAGCGTGTCGAAAAAAGATTCTTCAAGCGTGCCCTGAACATAGCTACAAACAATCGGACGTTTCTATGTCTTTGGGCATTTCTGGTTAAAGGTGTTTTCCCGAATGATTTAAACGTTTCATCAAAGTGTACTTAATCTTTTTGTTAACCATACCCTATCTGTGTGTGTGAGTGGAATATAACTCTGCAATCATTTAAGAGGTACTGTTGCGTTAGACCTTTCACGAGGTAGCACACACACGCACGCACGCACGCACGCACGCACGCACGCACGCACGCACGCACGCACGCACGCACGCACGCACGCACGCACGCACGCACGCACGCACGCACGCACGCACGCACACACACACACACACACACACACACACACACTTTCAGATTAGTGCGTTTGGCATATATATATCGTTTGTTTTCTCATATATCCGTGAACCACAAATAGGCGGAGTTGCGCAAATTAATTAAAATGGACTTGACAGGCAGTTCGGCGACAGGATATATGCGTCGAGACATGATGCAAAGGCTCCCTTAGTCTTCCACACGTTTAGTTGTAAACACACTCACACTCACATACATTTTCATACAGACGGACGAACGCATATATGATACGACGATTCGACTGGATTTTAAATAAATATTCACCATCACATGTTCACTGTCACAGCCGCCGCAAAGATGGAACCCTTTTGTACTGATGCGCCTCTGAGCTTGGTTTCTAAAGAATTTGGCGCAATAGAAGTTAACCAATTATTATTATTATTAATTAGTTAAATAATTACTGGTTATTTTTGTATTTCAGGTGCCTCACGTGTCCGTCCTGTTCGCCGGTGGAGTGGCTATGCTTCGACGCATTGCTATTCAGGTTCGGTTGTTATCATTGTTTTAGACTAGAGGGGGTGGGCACGAGTATGACTGCACTGGGCGTGATGACAGGTCTATGTTATTAAATTATAAACACTACTTTATTACGATTTTCAATGTTTGCTTGGCTCAGTGTTTAGTTCTGGTTCTAGGAACGAGGACAAACCTGACGTTATCGAGACCATCGATCAACGATTAGCGAATGACAACCGAAACATCGGCTTGCGATCTTCGGTCGACCCTCGTCGGCACCGACGGCAACGGCGCGTCATGAGACCAACGGACGTTGCACGAAGCGTCCGTCGTCATCAGCGACAGTGTACATGCCCAAACTGGATGTTATTCCAAGTCGACCGAGAAGCGTTCGCTCCGACCGGACAACAACAAAAACACGAAACTTCCGCCGGATATGCGCGATGCTCCGAGTAGCAGACATCGCTGTTATCTTTGCCAGTCTTCTTCTGCCTCTATCAAGATACGCATGCGCTGATTGATCAATCGTCCAATGGTCGAAATAGTTGAGATATTTCTAACGATCGGTGATTATGAAGACCGGAAATCCGCTGATGCTTTTCCGTTTTACCATGCGCAACTAAATCGCCGCGCGTTGTGTGCATGCACTTAGCAGCGGCAAAAACCGACAGAATGTTTTCACCCCCTGGAACTTTCCGAATTCACTCTTAACCATGTCTCATTTTCCATTCTGCACATATTTGTTCCCCGTACACACTACACTTTCCTATTACTTGCAAGCAAGTTGAAAACCAACTAGTGAATCACACACAGCTGGCACGTAAAGCTAAGTTCGGACTTCTGGCCTTCCGCGTCAATAAACAATGATTAATTAAAAGCTACAGTTAAATAACGCATAGGCCTATGATGCAGACAGTTGATGGAGAAAAACAAATTACTTAAATAAATGTTTATTGAGAAAGATGCACTGACATGCTACCAATCGGTGTCAGTTGTTGCGGTTTCAGACGTCGAAGCGAGATATGTCGTCTGTGTTTTATTACCAATTTGATTATTGACTTATTTGAAGGCGTGTTCAGAATTGGCTTACTGTGTCGGCGCACAATTGCGTTATCGTTATTGATATCTACTGTCCTCAAAACAATATGAGCTATGAGCTATATGACAATGAAAATGGTAGTACCAGCAGATAAACCATATTGCGTTTTACCCCTTCTCCGTCATCACAACCCATCGGGCTTCATGCCTGGACTACTAGACTATAACAATAAGCTGTAGCTGCTGACTGTCTGAACCTGGGCAGCATCTAAGTTTTGTCGTTCGCACTTGGGCCTACTACA
>JAODUO010003349.1:0-13217 GCA_025642075.2 Ridgeia piscesae
ATTCCGAAAAGTGGTAAATTTATTTCAAATTGATCAATTATGTTTGATTATTTAAAATACCCTTCAAAAACGAAGGCGTAAGGTAAATGGCCAAAGGGGCGGTAACATCCATAATTGAAATATAATCGTAACAGGTAGCGAAGAAAGGCCTACGAACCCCCGTTTAATTATATTAAAACAAAACCCAATGAAACCCTCAGTGATATTTGAACATTTTTAAAGAATCCCCAAAAATATTTTTAAAAATCCAAAAAAACCTAAAAAAAAATTATTTTTGGCAAAAGTAAAATTCAAACAGAACTTCCATTTTTGGCTAGGGTGCTGTCGGGTGAAAAAAGAAATTTGTCCGGTTTAAAAGAAAATTAAAAAGGGGCCAAAGGGGAACCGGGGTAAAAGAAGACGTTTTAACCCAGAATTTTTTTAAAAAAAACTGGCTTTGAAGGGGGGCTTTGAAGGGGGAAAAAGGGGAAAATTTTAAAAACCCGGGGGGAAAAAAGGGAAACGTGTTTAAAAAAATTAAAAACCTTGGTTTTTATTTTTAAAAAAAAAACCCATATTTTATTAAAATTTAAATTTTTCCACCAAAAGCGGGTTTCTATCTATTGTGAAATGGGTGGGTTGGGCCAAATTTTTGGGGAAAAACCCAAGTTTCCTTATTTTTTCTGCTTTGGAAAAATAAAATTAACTTACGGGGGCTTTTTATATTTTGTTGCCTTCTCTTTGCAAATCCCAACTAGTCGGGGTGCAACGTTGGCGACAAAAAATCCGTCCACGGGCATAAAATTGTAACAACTTGCAAGATCCGCAAGGGGGGAAAATTTAAAGGGCCCTTTTTTAAAGTTTTCCCCTTTTCATCCCCGTTGGTGGGTCGCGGAAAAAAAAGTTTTTGCATCTTTTGGAAGCCTTGGAAAGTCGGGGGACTCGGTAAAATATGGAAGGGTTTAAAAACGGCTGAACTCCCGAAAATCGGGGAAAGCAAAAGTAGAAAAAACATTTCAAAAGTGCTCCACAAAAATGAGATACAGCACAATTATACTGATATGTTCTGTTTGCCGCAATATTTGGGAAACTCGCCTTTTTTTTAATTTATCCCCCTTTGTCAAAATAAACGCGTAAAAATAACCCATAACTTTTTAAAGGGTTCCCCTCAAAACGACAGTATTTACGCAAACAAAGGGAAAGGGCCATTAAAAATTGAGGGGGACTTTCGAATTTACGCAAAATTTGGGGGCCCCGCCAAAATTTTTAAGCCCGGCGGGCAAAACCTCAGTGGCATGTGGCTCAGCGCATTATGCATAGGCTGTGACACTGAAGGTTATTCACATACACGAGTACAATGGAAAACCCGGGGCCCCCTTTAAAAGGTACACCAGAAATTTGAATATCAAACCGCCCCTTAACCCTTTTGTAACCCATTCTTTTACCCGTAAAATTTCCCCAAAACGAAAATATTCAATAAAATGGATGAAAAAGGGTTTAAAAATTTTTGGAACCGCAATAAAAAAAGGCAATTTTATCTACTGGGCGATAAGGACGTATCAGCTTTCCCCCAAAAAAAAAAAAAGGGGGGAAAACTAAGAATTATTTTTTAGAAATTTCCCCTCGTTAGCCGGGATGGGGGAAAAAAAAGTTTTTTTCGATCTTGTGAAGCCGTTGGAATTTCGGCTCTACGGGAAAGAAAAGGGGGGGGTTTAAAAAAAAAAAAAAGGCTGGCATCCAAAAAACCGGAGGTCAAAATAGATGCCTATTTACAGGCTGTTACAAAATTTTTGAAATTTGCAAATTCAATCACCGCAATTTTTTGAGTCACAAATTGGTAAAAAATGTTTTGTTTTTTTAAAAATTTTCAATTTTTATCTAAAAATTGTAAATAAAATACCCCGCAAGTTCGGGTAGATTAACCCTTACAAAAACAATGATCCCTTCCCCACGGATAAACACTTTTTCTTTCGAAACGGCACAAAAATTTGTTGCAGCCAATTTTGACCGGGGAAAATTTCCAAAGGTTTGCCCAAGGCAAACCCGGGGAAATTTGGGCTTTACGTTTAAAAATTTGGGGTTTTCGGGAATAAACAAATACACTCTGATTAAAGTTTCAAAAAGGCCCCAAGAAACCCACTGGATGTTCAAATTCGCGGTACTTGTGCCCCCCAAAAAATTTAAACTTAAACTAAAGAAAACCTGGAGCAAAGAGTTTAAACATTTTTTGGGGAAAAAAAAAATGGGGAAAAAAAAAAACTTAAAAAAAGGGGGAAAAAAAATTTTTTCCCCCCCCCCCGAAAAAATCCCCCCTTTTTTTCAAAACCCATTTTTCCCCCGGCCCGAAGGGGGAAACCCCCTTTCAAATTTTTCCCCCCGGGGTTTCCCGGTTTTTAAAAATTTAAGCCACATGCTGGAACCCCCATTTGAAAAGATATTTTAATTTAATAAATATATTTAATTTAAATATTTTTTAAAAAAAATATTAGATTGTTACGAGATAAAAAGATAATAAAAAATTTTTGGGAACATAGTTGTTTAAAATATTATATAAATAATATTATCATGCATAATATATTATTAATATTAAATTATAATATAAAATATTAATTAAATAAATTAATACAATTTCTTTTTTTTTCTTTTTTATATAATTTTAAAATTATATATTTTAATATATATATATAAATATATTTTTTTTAAATTTTTAAAATTTTTTTTAAAAAAATTTTTTTTCTTTTGAAAATTTTAATTTCAAAATTTGGGCCCGAGGGGTTTTATTTGAAGGACCCCAGCAATGACAAAGGGTGGGGGTTTTTCGGGGGGGTTCCGGGTTTTCAATTTTTTGGGGGGTTTCAAAGTTTTTGTTTTCCAAAAGCCGATTATTTGTGTTTACAAAAATTGCACGGGTTTAGCAAGCATCCAAATGAATTGAAACTGCATGGGGTTCTGGGGTCAAAGCTAACTTGTCAAAAAAAAATTTATGCCGGGCCCCCCTAAAAACCGAATCTCGGGGAATGGTGCCCCTGGCAGGTCTGACACGGCCGAATATGGAACCCCCAAACGTGCCCCCCCCATTTTTAAAAAAGTTTTGCCAAACCCCCCCCCCGGGGTTGGGTTTTTAAAAGTTTTGCATACCGTAGGGGGTTTCCTTAATTAAACCAGGGGTTTTCCCAAATTTTCACCGTATATGTAATAACCTTGCCGTGTAAAGTATGCAAATTCGCTCCCACGCCACAAGGCCCCTAGGTTTTTTCGTTTGGGGGAATTTTCGTGGTTTACCAGCGAGTTGGTGAATTCAATGGCCCCCCCATCCTGCCGGTTGGTGTCGCCTAAATGCTGTCTATTTCGTAGGGGCCCTTAAAATTCTGGGCATTTTATCCTCTGACATCTCAATGGGATAAATGTAAATCAATGCCGGTCAAATTCTCCTTTTTTGCCAAAACACGTTCAAGTTGTTTACTTTGGGCTTGGGATTGCAGTTCATCATTGGTTTTTACATTAAAGGTTCAGGCTCGTGTTATATATATAATTAATTACCTAGTTAGTGGGGGTCCCCTTTATGGTCGGTTTGGAATGATTTCCTAGGATCGGCCTTCCCCAAGGCCCCCTTACCCAAAAGGGGTTTTTTGGGGCCCCGGCCCAAAAAATTCTTTGGGCCCGAAAGGGAAAACATTAAAGGTGCAACTTTTTTTTCAAAATGGGTTTGGGCCCCCTTTTTTTTTTTTTTTTTTGGGGGGGGGGTTTTTTTGGGGAAAAGCATGTAAATTAAGAAAAATAGCAGGTACCAAAAGTGGCACGAATTCAATTTTTTTTGCAAATAAATTTTTAATTAAAACCCCCTGATTTGGCATTGAATTTCCAATCTGTTTTCTGAAAAAGCTTGGGTTGTCGTTTTTTTTCTGAAATTTGTACCCCCAATTTACTTTACGTTTTTTAACCCCAAATTTATCCTTTTTCCCATCCCCGCTCCGGGTGCTAAAAGTTTCTTCCCCTATCCCCCTCCTTTAACAAGTTTTTCCCCCCCTTCTCGTTTTTCCCAACACCCCTCCCCTTCCCGCACACCCGTGCTCTAGTCATTCGTACTTTCTCCTCCGTTTCTGACCCAGACAAACCTAAAAAAAAGGTCCCCAAATCCCAGGAAATGAAACCCTGCGACATATTTGGGCCGAAATGCTGGATTCAACCATTTTTGCACTTTAAAAAGTTTACGTTTTAATTTTTTCCCGGTTTATTTTTAGTTCTTGACTTTTTTTGGCAAATTCTTTCTTTTCATTTAATTTTAAAGCCATTAAAAAACACACCTTCCAGTCCCAGCCTTCCCCCCTTTGCACCCACGTTTACCAGAATAATATTTAATTAAATATATTTTATATTTTACCGCTTATCTTCGTTTTTTGTTTGCAAAGGGTTTTAACTTTTACTAAAGCACTTTTTATTTATCCGTTTTTAGGGGAAAAATGCCCTGCCCTTTTTCCCTATTCCCCAATTCCCCTTGCTTAAACACGACCTTAACCCCCTTTTAAAGGTTATGGGGCCCTCTGGAGTTAAAAGTTAGGGATTTCCTTGTCAACAGATTTTTCTAAATTTTCGTTTTTGGGGGGTTTTTTTTTTATTTTATTGAAAATTCTTCAAATGCTTTATTTTGGGGAATTTTTTATGAATTCATCATTGTTAAGGTCTGGGTTTTTGGGTCAATATTTGACCCCTTAAATCAAAGTCATTTGATTAAGTAAAATATGTTGAATTCTTTTTAAATTTTCCCCAAAAACCCCGGGCCCGGTTTTTTTTTTAAAAAATTTTTTTTTAGTGTTTTTTTTTTTTTTTTAAAAAAATTTTTTTCGTTTCCTTTTCCCAAAGGGGGGGCCCCCCGGGGGGGCCTAAGGAATTTTTTTTATTTACCTAAAAAAAAGTTTTCCGTCTTTTTTAGGACCACATCTTTAATATGATTTTAAAAATTTTCATAAATTAAAAGCAAATGCAAATATGAAATAACGATTCCTTTCAAAGCAATTTTGCAAAATTTAAAGAAACACACAAAACAGGATTCAGACAAGAGCCGTACAAAACCCCTGGGGTTGTCCGGGGATTCCCCGAAGTTATGTGTAATTCATGTGTTTCCCAAAGTGAATCCTGTACAACGAAAGGGGTTTGGGAGGGCCCCTATTTTTTTGTTCCCGGGCTTGGCCCAGTTTTGCATTAACCAAAAATGGACCAATTTTAAAAACCACCTCAGAAATTTTTGCAAAGAAGTCATTCCCAAGGGAAAGGGGGTATCCACAGTTTTTTTTTTTTCCCTTCGTTAGGTAGGCCTACGAGGTTTTTTTTAAAAAGCCATCTTTTTCCATCTGCACATGTATTAAGTAATACGACGTTTCGAAAAAGCGGGGGGCCCAAATGGTTTTCATGTGAAAAAACTAATCCAGTCTGGTTTTAGAACTTGTGCAGCAATGAACAGCTGGCGGGAAGAAATTCAGTCCTCTTTATTTGTTGAAACTGTTGTTTTGCTTTCGAGTTTGTCGTAGTGAAGTGACGACGCTTAAATAAGGGCAGTTTTTTTTTTATTTATGCAAATTGTATAAAGTACTAAATATAAAATAGAGTGTTGCAGCCATAAACGTGTCCTGTAACCTTCCGAAATACAAACATTGTTATAGCGTTAGTAGATGATAAAATTGGAATTATGAAATATTTTGTCTTTTGACCTTCGTCTGACCTTACCCTTTTTTTTAAATCCGGGCAACCCCACCCCAAAAAAAAACCAAAAAAAAAAAATTTTTTTTGGAACCTTTTAAAAACCCAAAAAAAAAAAAATTTTTTTTTGGGGGGTTTTTTTACCCCTTTTTCCCCAAAAAAAAAAAAAATTTTTTTTAAAAAAAAAAAAAAAATTTTTTTTTAAAAAAAAATTAATTTTTTTTAACCCCCAAAAAGAAACCCCCCCCCTTTTCCCCCCAAAAAAATTTTTGGGGGTTTTTTCCCCCCCCCCTTTTTTTTAAAAATTTTTTTTGGGTTAAAGGGCCCCAAAAAATTTTTTTTTTTTGACCTTTTAAAAAAAAAAAATTTTTTCCCCAAAAAAAAAGGGGGAAAAAATTTTTTACCCGCCCTTTTAAAACCCCCCCAAAAATTTTTTTTTCCCCCTTTAAAAAAATTTTTAAAAACTTTTTTTTTTTTTAAAAATTTTTTTTAAAAAAAAAAAAAAAAAATTTTTTTCCCCAAAAATTTTGGGTTTTTGGGGGGAACCCAACAAAAAAAATTTTTTTTTTTTTCAATTTTTAAAAAAAAAATAAAAAGGGGGTTCACAAACCCAAAAAAATTTTTTTTAAAAATTTTTGGGGGGGGGTTTTTTTTTTTGGGGAAAAAAATTTAGGAAACCCCCCCGGGGGAAAAAATTTTTAAAATTTTTTCCCCCCGGGGGGTTTTGGGGGGGTTTTTTTTTGGGGGAAAAATTTTAAACCCTTTTTTCCCCAAAAAATTTCCCCCTTTTCCCCGGTTTTCAGGGGAAAAAATTTGGAATAAAATTAAAAACCCCCCTTTTTCCCCCCCCGGGCCCCCCAAAAAAAAAGGCCCTTTTTTTCCCCTTTTTTTAAATTTTTTGGGCCTTTTAAAAAACCCCCTTTTTTTAAAAAAAATTTTTGGGGGGGTTTTTTTTTTTAAACAACCCCCCGGGAACGGGAAAGGGCCACGCAAAATGCCTTTCCCAAAAAAGCCAAAAGGTATTTTGCGATTTTTATTAAAAGATGTCCCGGAAATTTTTTTCCCTTTCTGACAAATGAAAATCAAAAAATTAACATTGTTACATTAAAACGATGAATAAATTAATAAAAAAATATAATAAATGAAAAAAAAAATTTATTTGTACTTAAATTTCACGGTTAAATTGGGCAAGATAAAAATAATAAGTTAATAAAATATTAGAATAAATGATCAATAAATATTAGTAATTAAATAAAAAGCAGGCGTTCCCCGATTAACAAAAACAATCTACTATATTAAATGACTGAATGAGGGATGGCCTCTCTGGAACCTTCTCGTAGATCCCGTGCCCTTCTCGGAAGTGCGCCCCACGGGGAATACAGCGTATAGAATGACTGCTGGTAGGGGTGAATTTTTGGCTGGTTTAGGGCGCGCATCTCTGTGGTGATGATGAAGGCAAGGAGTCTTAGGTGGTGAATAAAAAAAATTTTTACCCCGGGGGAAATTTCCCAAAAATGACAAACCATGACGTTCTGCGGAATCACCGGTGACAAACCGCGCAGCGGATTTTTGTACCCCTCTATTGTCGAATGCCTGTCTTTGTGTGATTTCTTTTGGAAGCTTTGAAAAAATTGCTTTGATAAAGAATACCGATATTTACATATTTGTTCATTTTCGGCGTTTTTTAATTTATGCAAATTATATAATCATCCCATTAAAAGATGTGGTTCCGTAAATAAATGAGCTTTGGAAAACATTTCAAAATATCATTAAATTCTCGAAATAGTGGATAATATGATTATACAATTATTGATCTTTAACCTTGACCTGATCTTGACCTTTAAAATCGGGCAGCCCTCTCTAAAAAGCGTTATATGGTCGTAAGGTACAACTGTGCCAAATTTGGTGCTTTGGCCTAAGCGACTCCACTAATATGAAATATACAGTACGAATATACAGCGTACCGCATAGAAGCAAACGGCCTACGTACACCCTAGCATTAATTATGATAATATAAACAAACGAGCCCAATGAAACTCATCATGTGACTGATTGCATGAACATCTGTGTAGACACGATACTGCCCAAACAATATGTTAAACTATATCCTAATGAAAAACCGTGAATGACTAAAGAAGTCAATATATTTTTGGAAGCCAAGCAATGTACACTTCAAACAGATGATCGAATTCCATTGAAGATGGCTCAGGCAGAACTAAAAGCATGTGCAAGGAAGTGTAAACAAGACTACAGAAATAAGATGCAAGCGATATTTAAACAGAACAATACTAAACAAGCGTGGCACAGCGTCAAGTAAATTTCCTTGGTGTAACAATTCGAACAAAATCTGCTACGTTTCTAACTCCACTGAATTTGCTAACGATATAAACACCTTTTACTGCCGCTTTGACTGTCGTGACTTTGAAGCCGAGAGGAATTTTGCTGGCCAATATGTTAAATTACGACCAGGGCACACGTTCGAACATCAAACGATGATGCGTGTTTTAATAAAAAATTTTGGGGTCACAAAATAAGGGGAAAGCTACTTAATGCCTGTTATATATATATATATATATATATATATATATATATATATATATATATATATATACCCATCCCCCGTTTCAAGGAAAGGGTGTTACACCTACCTGGTTAATGGAACGCGGAAGAAAACACGGAAGTTGTCCGTTATTTTTTTCTGCTTAGAAGAAACGTAACATTGAACGGTTGACATGGGGGACGTTGTTATCATTTTAGTTGCAACATGTCTCTGGTCCTGACAAATCGCGCAACTGCATTGTCGGAGTGCAAGCTGTATGTGCGACAAAGGGAATCTTCAGTCTCACTGGGCGACTAAGAGACTTGTCATACAGACTTGTCATAGATCCAGCAGCGGAGGGGAGCAAAGTCTACGAGTAGATCTATTATGTAGCACCGTTGGTGCTCGCTGGCAGTGACTGTTTAGTTTCCCGTTTGCAACCGAGAAAGTGTTACACCTACCCTCTGTTGAGATCCGGGATACGCGGAAGAAAACAGTTTTTAGCGAGTCTTGTGCAACGCCGTTGGAATATGTCGGACTGGACTACGGGAAATGAATGAGGGGAGTTCAAAAACAACAAACGGCTGAGACATCCAGAAAATCCAGGAGGACTGGCAAAAGTCAGATGCCATCATTTCACAGTGCTGTTCACAAATTAATATGATATATTCTGCAAATTCAATCTATCCGCATATGTTTCTGTTAGCTGCACAATATTGGTAAACAATTGCCTTATGTTTCTATAATTATTTAAAACAATTTGTTCATACAAAATAAAAGCTTAGTGAAATAAAATACCACAACGTCAAGTAATCGGATATGATGTGAACCCATCTCAGCACAACAGACAATGTATGACGCAATATGCAAACCGCACGGCCATAAACACATTAGTTGACTTTCAGTATATTTTATCGGCTACAAATATTAGTTGTCAGTCCAATTTTAGTAGCCGGCTTGCAAATTTCAGTGTTGGGCAGTGCCACGAACTGAAGAAGCTTGTTCGCCAAAATGACCTGCAGATTCGCCAAACTGGCCTCCAGATTCGCCAAACTGGCTTTCAATGCATGCGGCACATCTCTAGAAAAGAAAACGTATAGCCTACCACGTGATATACACAGTACGGATATACGGCGTACCGCATAGAAGCAAAGGGTACACTCTAGTATTAATTATGATAATATAAACAAACGAGCCCAATGAAACCCATCATGTGACTGATTGCATGAACTTCTGCGTAGATACGATTGTGCCCACAAAAACTGTTAAACTATATACTAATGAAAAACCGTGGATGACTAAAGAGTTTAAGACATTTTTGGAAGCCAAGCAATATGCATTTCAGACAGATGATCGAATTCCATTGAAGATGGCTCATGTAGAACTAAAAGCATGTGCAAGGAAGTGTAAAGAAGGCTACAGAAATAAGATGCAAGCGATATTTAAGCTGAACAACACTACACAAGCACGGGATAGCGTCAAGTCAATTTTTGGTTGTAACAATTCGAACAAACTCTGCTGTGTTTATAACTCCACTGAATTTTCTAACGATATAAACACCTTTTACTGCCGCTTTGAATGTCGCGACTTTGAAGCTGAGAGGATTTGTGCTGTCCAATATTTCAAATTACTACCCGAGCACACGTTCGAGACATGAAAGATGATGCAGTGCTTTTAAAGAAAAGAAAGTTAACAAAGCTGCTGGTCCTTACAAAATAACGGGAATCTACTTAATGCATTTTTATATATATATTATATTATATATATATATATATATATATATATATATATATATATAGATGTTTTATCATTTTTTTATTGAATATTTATCATTAATAATTCATAAATTTTTCAATTGTCCAAATTTATATTGATATATATATATAATTATATTATTTTAATATTTTAATATTATATATATATATATATATATATATATATATACCTACTATAACAATACCATTTTGTGGCTTTACCTATGGACAATTTAAAGTTTTTGTTATGCATTTGTTTAGTCTCGCTAAGCCAATCTAATAGTTTGGTGTTTTTCAAAAAACCATATTTAAATTAAAATATATTTTATTTAAATTGACAAATATCTTGTTGGTTCAAAATGTGGGTTCCACATTTTGGGTACGTCTGACTAAATCTCACTCGTTTACAAGCAGAGGCTATTTGCCCGTAGAGGCAAATTTCGCCAGTCTGGATTTCGAAAACTTTCCCGCAATTCAAATCGCCCCCCCCCCCCCTTTTTTTTTTTTCCCCGGGGGGGTTCCCCTTTGTTTTAAATTCGGCCAGACGGCACATTCGACCTTGAGCCCGTAGGTTATTCATGTGAATTTGACAACAGGAGTTGCACGGCATTACTAGACAACGTTTCATCGCAAACTGAATTGAAACTGCACGTCGGCGTGTCATGGGAGTCGAGGTAAGCTGAACGTGTGTCAAAAGTAAAGGTTGACAGCGACAGGCTAAGCGCCGGCGGAAAATTTTGGGCCTATTGCTAGGCTGGTGCTGTGCCTGTGACCAGGTTGAAAGCCGGGACCGGGTTGTTCCAATTCAGTCAGCTCGTAGTATGTGAATGAACCATTCGACCGTGTCAACAGCCCTACTGTCATAATGTACGCTGCCCACGCCACACAGTGTCCACTGAGGTTTTGTCTCGTCTGGGCGTGTAATTGTTGGCGTGGCTTGTGCACCAGCGCACGTTGCGCTGAATTCGAGACGTTAAATCCCCCCCCCCCAAAACTGCGACCGAAATTAAAAAAAGGGAATATCTGCCGGCCCCCCCAAAAATGAAAAAATTGCCCACTTTAAATCACGTCCATCAAGTGTCGTCTGTACTCTCGATGGTGCGGTGTGGTATTGCACTGTTGCATCATGTGGTTTCTACAGTATATGCGTTCACCGAGTCTCTGTCAGTATCAGTCAGTCATATAATTGAACCTTGACCGATATTGTTAGAATCGGGCAGTCCCTTCATGAGCTCGGCTTGGCAATGCATGCTTACGCGTAGGATGCGGCAAACTTTCCCTACAGCTGCACCTTCACCACAACGTGGATTCGTCAGTGACACGTGTGAATAATCCATGCCGGCCTATCGTATCGAATTCTACGTAATGCGTGCCGGCTGGCATGGTCGACGGACTGCGCCGTAATATGCGTACTCGCTGCAAGCTGTTGTCGTTACTACATTTATTAATGCTTTGCTCGATCCGGTGAATGACTTGGGATACGGGTCAAACGTGTGCATCGACCTAGTTAGGATGATAGTGCAAAATTGAGGTAGACGCACTACCCTAAATCACTGCACATGGGCTGCCGGTATGTTGTAGTGTAGCGGTGACGCTATGTCAGGTGTACACATGTGCAAGAAAAATGCATTTGCAGACGTCACGACAAAACGTGTGCACGCAATTCACCCATTTTTTTCTGCACAATAAGATTTTTAAGTTACCCAATACCCCCCTGCATTCTGGCGAGTTGTTCAGATTTCACAATAAACATGTTTCTGACATACAGAAATAGCGTTGGCGTTGTCGCGTTTAGTTTCTGAATATATTGTACGCCGATAGTGGGTTGCACTGATCACAGTCTCTTTCCTCCCAACCACCGAATTCATCCTTTCTCCCATCACACGTCATCCTGGCTGCTATCACAAGTCCTTCTTCCCCTCATCCGCCCTCCTTCACATCACATGCCTTCCTTCCTCCCCTCAAATGCTCAGTTTTTTCCCAATCACCCATCCTCCTTCCCGTCACACGTTTCCGCTCGTCTCTGACGTCATTGGGCGTCCATCGTTTACATACCTCACGTATGCTAACGACCTGAGACAGACACATACATAAAAAAGGCTCACCGCGAAGTCACACGAGCGACAATGACACACACTAAGACGACATATTTGGCCAAGATAATGCTGAAGATGAATCAACGCTTTATTTGTGCACTTATAATCAGTTGTGATCGTAGTTGTTATTGTTGTCCGCGATTGTATTGATTAGTTCGTTGATTCTTTGTTCATTGGTCAAATTGACTCACTGTGACTGTTTCACTGCGTAATTTGAATCGTCACATAATAATTGAGCACTACCGTTCTTTCAGTCACGACTCTGTCCTTCCCCGAGCATTTGCACCCACTTGTTTACCACGAATACATATTTACGGTTAAATAGTATGTTTACGTACGTGTTTAGTCCGACTTACTCATTGACGTTCTTTTCGTTCTGCGAAAGGGTTATTATTACTATTATATCTCAACAGCACTTTGTATTGTGACTCGCAGATTTTCTAGGGAACAATGCCACGTGACACGTTTTGTCCGGCTGATGTACCCTCAGTTTCACCCTTGTAACTTATAACACGACCTTAACCTCTCCTCTACTAGGAATCTACCTGGGGCCAGGGGTCTGGTATGTTACCAGTTGAGTTGAGGCCATAGTACTCCGTTGCTCAAGCACCGATTGCTCATATAATATTCGTACTTCGGGAGTGGTATTTTATGTGACAATCTTCAGTTCAAATGTCTTGTATTTTGTAGGGAATTGTTTTGTATAGAATGTCATCATTGTATAAGAGCTCTGGCTTATTGGCATCGATTACTGACCGGTTGTGATCCCCATTAAATCAAAGACCTACATTTGTACTTGAACGTCAAAAGTACTCGTATCAGTTAATTCTTTTAAAGGTACTCGTGTGAGTACTTTCAATAAGACTCTTACGCCTTTCTCGGGTACTATCTGGGATGAAGTACTCATACTCGTAAGTACCACAGTACTCGTACTGTTACTCGTGTGCATTAATTGGGTACTCGCCACATTCCAGCGTACATGCATTTACGGACGTCCACTGGGTTAATTGTACGTCTTCCCACTTGTAGCCTCACTGATCTACAAGTTGGGTGGGACACGGGGAACACTAAATGGCAATTCTAGGAACTCTTGGTTGTGCCATTGGCCACGTGATATACCTACACCATATCGAGTTTCGTCTTAATAATAACATA
>JAODUO010003350.1:0-14577 GCA_025642075.2 Ridgeia piscesae
TTGCAAACGTAATTTGGAAGCACTGTCTGCTCCAAACACATAATATAAAATCCATGGCCATTTGTAATATATCATGGCACATCTGAAACAGAACCAGATATTTAAATTAGTTTTTCATGAATTAGAAATATTAGTAGCACAATGTGGAACCTGACGGCTACTATTATGGTTACCTCGCCACTATTATGGTTACCTCGACAACAAAGTTACATTGCAATTAAGATCACCGCAGAATATACATAAATATATCCACATATGTTATAGTTTAGAATATTTGTTCTGCTAGTTGTGTTACTTTTACCCAGTTCAAATTGTTATATTTAATAGAGACATTCCACTGTACATATATTTCAGCTAAAAAACAACTATTATTCAGCATGAAGTCGATTTCATAAAGAACATGGGTGGTGGTTTTCTTTTTTTATTTAGCCCTCCAGAATTATGCTCCAAACTTTCCCTTTAAATATACCACGCCTATTGAAAGAACAATCAATATTGACACCACATAGTTAGATAATTAATCTTTCCCCTATATGGCTATAGTTCGATCTACTGGTGTGTTCTATTTATATCTATGATTGACACACATCTGTGTCATAGCCGCACATGTCATGCTATATCAATAATACAAAAGCATGCCACAGTCGCTACTGTTAATATAATAATGTCCAATATTTGAAAAACAACAATTAATCTGCATTTTTGTCACAGTTGTGGACAATTTGGAAATTGATTCCTGAAAACAGTTTTAAGCTAGGGCGAAGGACCGAGCCTGTCACTCTGTGTGGGTGCACGCTGACATAAATCGCAGAGCCATATCCCCATATGATATTTGTTTCAAATTGGGAAACCTCACGTTGTGTATAACATATCCGACACTACACCACTGATTTGGAGAATAATACATGGCATGGCTGTGACTAAGAAGAAACTCGCCGAATCCCGGGATCGAATGCGAGGCCATCAAAATACCTGTCAGTGTTTCGAAGTTTCAGCGAGTTTCGACCACTTGTTAATGTCGCCTCGGCTTGTTACTCGCCTCTGCATTTCGGCTTCCGGCGGGTCTTGTTTACCAGCGCGTTCAGTTCTATCTTGAAAATGTTGGCCCTTATCGTTGCAACCGAAATTCAGCTATTTCTGAACGACAATCATGTTCGCTTCACACGCCGGGTACACGAAGCGGATGTAAACATCGCGACGCGCCACCTGGCGATTATTTTAACGGAATTTTAAATACAGAGTTGCCCGCTCTGCCTCTCAATGAACCAAGCATTTGCCGACGTCACACTTCAGTCAAAATGGCGCGACTTTGATGGAAAAGGTGTTCAATTTTTTTTATTAATAAACCACTGACGTTAAAAATGTGATTACCGTTCAAAATAGTTTGTTTTTATTAACTCTTTCACGTGCATAGCATGTAACTTTTCCCTTTTGGGTCCCTTTAATCATTGTTAGTTACTGTTACGATACATCATAGGTTTATACTAAGATACATCCCAATACAACTGGTTGATGGAGTAGTAACCTTGCGAAGAGGAGATATTTTATAACCGAGATACTGTCGAGGTTCTGTAGAATGCCAGAAAACAGCAACATACAAGTATCACAGACAACAGCATGTGCCTTAAAAAGACAACGTTATGAAGATCTGTCCATTACAGTTACAACATTTATAGGATTTCTAGCCAGTGTGGAAACGGACATGTCTCTTCAAACTACTACTGCGTGAGAACTGTGCACCACAGGTATCACATTTGTACGGTTTCTCCCCTGTGTGCATACGGACATGTTTCTTCAAACTACCACTCTGTGAGAACTGTGCACCACAGGTATCACATTTGTATGATTTATGCCCAGCGTGGATAGGGACATGTGTCTTCAAACTACCCCTTTGTGAGAAGTGTGCACCACAAGTATCACATTTGTAGGGTTTCTCCCCAGTGTGGATACGGGCATGTTTCTTCAAAGTACCACTTGTTGAGAATTGTGCATCACACGTATCACATTTGTATGGTTTATGCCCAGTGTGGATCCAGACATGTGTCTTCAAACTACCATTTCTTGAGAATTGTAAATCACAAGTATCACATTTGTAGGGTTTATGCCCAGTGTGGATACGGACATGTGTCTTCAAACTACCCCTTGGTGAGAAGTGTACACCACAGGTATCACATTTGTAGGGTTTCTCCCCAGTGTGTATATGGACATGTTTCTTCAAACTACCAATTTGTGAGAATTGTGCATCACAGGTATCACATTTGCATGTGTTCTCACCAGTATGGATGCTGTCATGCTGCAATAAGACTAGATTGCGTAAAAAACGTGTACCACAAGTGCCACATTTCAATCGTTTCTCAATAGTACAAGTGTTTACATTCACAGCCATATTGAATATACTTAAACTGCGAATCTGTTTCCATTCACAAAGGTTTTTACCACTGCGTGGAAGCACACTGGTGTCTTCAACGTTATATTGCATAAAACGTTACATCACAACCAAGAGTGTACTAGTACATGACTGTGTAAAGCACAGGTACCACTTTTGAAATTTGTCACCAATGTAAGTGTCAAAATGCAGGCTCTAGCACACCGCGTTTCTCACCCTGACCCGGTCTCGCCTCACCCTGACCCTGTCTCGCCTCACCCTCACTCGGCCTGGCCTCACCCTCACCCGGCCTCACCCTGCCTCGCCTCACCCTCACCCGGCCTCGCCTCACCCTCACCCGGCCTTGCCTCACCCTCACTCGGCCTCGCTTCACCCTCACCCGGCCTTCCCTCACCCGGCCTCGCCTCACCCGGCCTTGTCCTCACCCTCGCCTCGCCTCGCCTCACCCTCGCCTCGCCTCGCCTCGCCTCACCTCACCCAGCTCCGGTGGCGCCATAGTGGGCCTGCAAATACAACAATAAAAACATTTATAATTATATTATACAGTTTTACAGGTCAATAATTTTAAAGAGAGGGGCAAGGGGTGTCTTCTCTACATTTTATAGTGAATTGAAACTGCATTTTACACACATAAAATGAATTTCATAGACATCTCTACTACGATTTTACAGCAAACATATTCTAAAGTTTTATAGGTGAAAAATTTACCATTTACAGTGAATTACAAAATATGTTTATACATTTTACAGGAATATATTATATGAAGAATTTCAAAGTACAAAGAAAAAGAACTAATAATACCGCTGTATAAAACAATAGTTAGGCCTCACTTAGAATATTGTATACAAGCATGGAGGCCATATCGCAACAAGGATATTGATACGCTAGAAAGAGTACAAAGGAGAGCAACCAAAATGATACCAAAACTCAGGAATATCTAAAAGAATGTGGCTTAACAACACTAGAAACCAGAAGATTGAGAGGAGATCAGATTGAGGTGTTTAAAATATTGAATGGATATGAAAATATTGACAGAAATATATTTTTCACAGTCAAGGAAGAGAGAAGGACTAGAGGACATGGAATTACATTAGCAAAGAAGCAGTGTAGACTAGATATTAGAAAATTTTCATTTTCACAAAGAACAATAAACGAATGGAACAGATTATCAGCTGATTGTGTAGGTGCTAGTAGTGTTAATATATTTAAAAATAAAATCGACATATACCTAAGAAGGGCGGGGTATACTTAGATAGATAGGTTGGACTCTCGATAAGCCAAATGGCTTCCTAGTCCACCTGCCATCTAGAGTTGAATCTCTAGGTGGCAATCTTGTTAAATCTTGTTAAATCTAAGGCTACAAATGTTTTACATGTTAAAATAAAGTACAGAGGACAGTTTAATAACAATTTAACATACTATTTAAAACATTACAAATTATGCATTAAGCACATCACAAATTACACATTACAAATTACTAATTTAACATTTTAAACACCCTGGACATACATATACATTATCAAATAGACATCCAACAATACTGATGCTACCATTGAAATGACAAGAGAAACCTACCAGTGAGGTGAGGAGACGTGGCAGCCTTGTCAGCACAGGCCCTGTCTTTCGCTCCTTCATGTAACAGTCACTGTGGCCGCGGTACAGCTCGGGATGAGTAGCTGCCCACTCCACTATTGCGTCCTCATTCTCCAGGATCACCTTGAGTTTGGTCACCGGACTAGACTTGAACCGTTTCTTCTTGAGCTGCTGCTCCTCGACCACCTCCTCCACCTCCACCTCCGCCTCCAGCATGGCCGCCTGCAGCCTCACCAACTCCAGCCTGGCATCTTCCTGCATGCGCTCCTCCTCTCTGGCCTCACCCGGCCTCGCCTCACCCTCACCCGGTGTTGCCTCACCCAGCCTCGCCTCACCCTCATCCGGCCTTGCCTCACCCTCACCCGGCCTTGCCTCACCCTCACCCAGCTTCGCCTCATCCGGCCTAGCCTCACTCTCACCCGGTTTCGGCTCACCCTCAGCTGGTCTCGCCTCACCCTCACCCGGCCTCGCCTCACCCTCACCCAGCTCCTGTGGCACCATAGTGGGCCTGCAAATACAATAATAAAAACATTTATAATTACATTATATAGTTTTACAGGTCAATAATTTTAAAGAGAGAGGCAAGGGGTGTCTTCTCTACATTTTATAGTGAATTGAAACTGCATTTTACACACATAAAATGAATTTTACAGACTTTTCTACGATTTTACAGCAAACATATTCTAAAGTTTTACAGGTGAAACATTTACCATTTACAGTCAATTACAAAATATGTTTATACATTTTACATGAATATTTTATACGAAGGGGGGTTCATAAAACATACACATTCTTATGATGTTATAATGGTGTAAAAACACAGAAATACTTACTTTGGTGGCAACTGCTTCTTCCTCCCCTTCCTCCCGTCCTTCTCCCCAGTCTCTCCCTTCCACCCTGCTCTCCTCTTTGGTGGCATTGATCAGTAGAATAATCCAAATATATAATCCAGGATGCTCGTGTGTGTCTCTCCTCCTTGCAATATACTGCATGTTTTAAATATTCCTGTTATATGGGCGGTTCTTAAAGCATTTGGCCGGACGTCAGAGTAAGCCGAAAACATTCGGAAAGGCTGTGAAAAGAATGTGGAAAAGTTCAGTCCATTCTAGGTCGATTCGCCGTGTTCTGAAAGCATTCGGAAAGTATACGGAGAGCGTTTGGAAAGGAAGCCTTTCGAAGTCAACATGCGGAAAGTATTCGGTCTATTCTGAAAGCATTCTGAAACCATATTAAAACATTCGGAAAACAAACGGAAAGCATTCGGTGAACTTTGGGGAAAACACATTTGGAGGGACATTCGGCCAGTTTAAAAAATCACACCACTTTCGTATATGGAAAACAAATGGAAGCTCATTCGGGCCAGTGTGATCGCGCCATTACCAGATAGTTGTGATGGAACACATATTTGACCAGCTGAGGGAGCACAAGTACTTCTCCAGCTGTGATTGAAAAGTACTTCACCAGATATGACAGAAATTAGAACAAGTACTTTTGTAACACACCTCTTCCTGTTTCCCCCTTGTGATGCGCCAGTCCTCCCTGATATGGTTGTACTCCTCCTCCAGGGACTTCAAGTCCTCCTCCCGCTCATTCAGTGACATCTTCTCCATCATGTACCCATTGTCTCTCATCTCGTAGTCCACCTGAAATAAAGAACAATAATTATTACTATTTGTGCATGCTGTCTAATTAAAACATGTAGTCTTCCTAAAAAGTGCATGATCTTGTACTCAACCTGAAGAAACAGAGTAACTATTACTTCTCCATCTGAAGAAAAAGTTTGAAATTAGTACACATGTCTACAATATCATTCTCCACCTCAAGATAAAACTAAGAAATTATTACACATGTCAGCAATCTCATTCTCCTCCTGAAGAAAAAAACAAAAATTAGTACACATGTCTGCAGTGTCTTTCTCATCCTGAAGAAAAACAACAAAAATTAGTACAAATGTTTACATTCTCTTTCTCCTCCTGAAGAAAAACAATAAAATTAGTACAAATGTTACAGTCTTTCTCCTCCTGAAGAAAACAAATGTACAAATATCTACTCTTTCTCCTTCTGAAGAAAAACAATAACATTAGTACAAATGTCTACAGTCTCTTTCTCCTCCTGAAGAAAAACAATATTAGTACACATGTCTACAGTCTCTTTCTCCTCCAGAAGAAAAACAATGAAATTAGTACACATGTCTACAGTCTCTTTCTCCTCCTGAAGAAAAACAATAAAATTAGTACACATGACTACAGTTTCTTTCTCCTCCTGAAGAAAAACAATAACATTAGTACACATGTCTACAGTCTCTGTCTCGTCCTGAAGAAAAACAACAATATTAGTACACATGCCTACACTCTCTTTCTCCTGAAGAAAAACAAAAACATTAGTACACATGTCTAGTCTCTTTCTCCCCTTGAAGAAAAACAATAACATTTGTACATATGTCTGCAGTCTCTTTCCCCCCTGAAGAAAAACAATAACATTAATACAAATGTCTGCAGTATCTTTCTCCCCCTAAAAACAATAAAATTAGTACACATGTCTACAGTCTCTTTCTCCTCCTGAAGAAAAACAATAAAATTAGTACACATGCCTACAGTTTCTTTCTCCTCCTGAAGAAAAACAATAACATTGGTACATGCCTAGAATTCTCACTATCCTTGAAGAAACTGCAATTACATTAACTGTTACACACAGTCTCTTTTTCTCACAGAAAAACAACAAAATTATAATACTGACCAGTCTTTCTCCTGAAAAACATTAGTATTAATACAAATGTCTGCCCAGTCTTTCTCCTTCTGAAGAAAAACAATGAAATTAGTACACATGTCTACAGTCTCTTTCTCCTCTTGAAGAAAAACAATGAATGAGTACATGTCCCCTGATCTCTTCCTCGTCCTGAAGAAAAACAATAAAATTAGTACACATGTCTACAGTCTCTTTCTCCTGAAGAAAAACAATGAAATTAGTACACATGTCTACAGTCTCTTTCTCCTCCTGAAGAAAAACAATAACATTAGTACACATGCCTACAGTCTCTTTCTCCTCCTGAAGAAAAACAATGAGATTAGTACACATGTCTACAATCTCTTTCTCCTCCTGAAGAAAAACAATAACATTAGTACACATGTCAACAGAAAAAAAATAACATTAGTACACATGCCTACAGTCTCTTTCTCCTCCAAAAACAATAACATTAGTACACATGCCTACAGTCTGTCTCGTCCTGAGAGAAAAACAATAACATTAGTACACATGCCTACTTCTCCTTCTGAAGAAAAACAATAACATTAGTACATACTACAGTCTCTTTCTCCTCCTGAAAAACAATAACATTAGTACATATGCCTATAGTCTTTCTCCTGAAGAAAAACAATAACATTAGCACACATGCCTACAGTCTGTCTCGTCCTGAAGAAAAACAATAACATTAGTACACATGCCTACAGTCTGTCTCGTCCTGAAGAAAAACAATAACATTAGTACACATCTTACAGTCTCACTACCATCTAAGAAAAACACAATAACATTAGTACACATGTCAACAATTACGCATGTCTACAGAAAAACAATAACATTAGTACACATGCCTACAGTCTCTGTCTCGTCCTGAAGAAAAACAATGAAATTAGTACACATGTCTACAGTCACTTTCTCCTCCTGAAGAAAAACAACAATATTAGTACACATGCCTACACTCTCTTTCTCCTGAAGAAAAACAATGAAATTAGTACACATGTCTACAGTCTCTTTCTCCTCCTGAAGAAAAACAATAACATTAGTACATGCCTACAGTCTGTCTCGTCCTGAAGAAAGAAGCAATAACATTAGTACTGTACTGTCTACAGTCTCTTTTCTACAAGAAAAACAATAACATTAATACAAATGTCTGCAGTATCTTTCTCCCCCTAAAAACAATAAAATTAGTACACATGTCTACAGTCTCTTTCTCCTCCTGAAGAAAAACAATAAAATTAGTACACATGACTACAGTTTCTTTCTCCTCCTGAAGAAAAACAATAACATTAGTACACATGCCTCCAGTCTCTTTCTCCCCTTGAAGAAATACAATTACATTAGCACAAATGCCTACAGTCTCTTTTTCCTCCTGAAGAAAAACAATAACATTAGTATAAATGCCTACAGTCTCTTTCTCCCCCTGAAGAAAAACAATAGTATTAATACAAATGTCTGCAGTCTCTTTCTTTCCTGAAGAAAAACAATGAAATTAGTACACATGTCTACAGTCTCTTTCTCCTCCTGAATAAATAAATAAATGAGTACACATGTCTGCAGTCTCTTCCTCGTCCTGAAGAAAAACAATAAAATTAGTATACATGTCTACAGTCTCTTTCTCCTGAAGAAAAACAATAAAATTAGTACACATGTCTACAGTCTCTTTCTCCTCCTGAAGAAAAACAATAACATTAGTACACATGCCTACAGTCTCTTTCTCCTCTGAAGAAAAACAATGAAATTAGTACACATGTCTACAGTCTCTTTCTCCTCCTGAAGAAAAACAATAACATTAGTACACATGCCTACAGTCTGTCTCGTCCTGAAGAAAAACAATAACATGTCACAAATGCCTACAGTCTCTTTCTCCTCCTGAAGAAAAAAGAATACAACAACATTAGTACACATGCCTACAGTCTGTCTCGTCCTGAAGAAAAACAATAACATTAGTACACATGTCTACAGTCTCTTTCTCCTCCTAAACAATAACATTATTACACATGTCTACAGTCTCTTTCTCCTCCTGAAGAAAAACAATAACATTAGTACACATGCCTACAGTCTCTTTCTCCTCCTGAAGTAAACAACATTAGTACACATGCCTACAGTCTCTTTCTCTCCTGAAGAAAAACAATGAAATTAGTATGTATACAGTCTCTTTCTCCTCCTGAAAAAAACAATAACATTAGTACACATGCCTACAGTCTGTCTCCTCAAGAAAAACAATAACATTAGTACACATGCCTACAGTCTCTGTCTCGTCCTGAAGAAAAACAATGAAATTAGTACACATGTCTACAGTCACTTTCTCCTCCTGAAGAAAAACAATAACATTAGTACACATGCCTACAGTCTGTCTCGTCCTGAAGAAAAACAATAACATTAGTACACATGCCTACAGTCTGTCTCGTCCTGAAGAAAAACAATAACATTAGTACACATGCCTACAGTCTGTCTCGTCCTGAAGAAAAACAATAACATTAGTACACATGCCTACAGTCTGTCTCGTCCTGAAGAAAAACAATAACATTAGTACACATGCCTACAGTCTCTTTCTTCCCCTGAAGAAAAACAATAACATTAGTACACATGTCTACAGTCTCTTTCTCCTCCTGAAGAAAAACAATAACATTAGTACACATGCCTACAGTCTGTCTCGTCCTGAAGAAAAACAATAACATTAGTACACATGCCTACAGTCTCTGTCTCGTCCTGAAGAAAAACAATGAAATTAGTACACATGTCTACAGTCACTTTCTCCTCCTGAAGAAAAACAACAATATTAGTACACATGCCTACACTCTCTTTCTCCTGAAGAAAAACAATGAAATTAGTACACATGTCTACAGTCTCTTTCTCCTCCTGAAGAAAAACAATAACATTAGTACACATGCCTACAGTCTGTCTCGTCCTGAAGAAAAACAATAACATTAGTACACATGTCTACAGTCTCTGTCTCGTCCTGAAGAAAAACAACAATATTAGTACACATGCCTACAGTCTCTTTCTCCTGAAGAAAAACAATGAAATTAGTACACATGTCTACAGTCTCTTTCTCCTCCTGAAGAAAAACAACATTAGTACAAATGTCTAGTCTCTTTCTTCTCCTGACGAAAACCAATAACATGTATTACACTCATCCATAAGAAAAACAATAATTAGTACAGAACTTGAACTAGAATTAATACACATGTCTATCATATTGCACTTGTCCTAAAAATAAAACAATAAATAGTACACATCTCTATGATCCCATCATGATTAAGAAGCAAAGCAATGATTAGTACACGTCTATCATATCACTCATCCGGAAGAAAAACATAATTAGTACACATCTACAATCTTTGTACATTTTCTGAAGAAGAAAAACAATACTTAATATACGACTACCATGTCGTAATCATCCTGAAGAAAAATAACAGTTAGTGCACATGTTTATCGTATTGTAGTCATCCTGAAGAAAAGAAATAATTTGTACACAAACCATTCTAAAATATAATAATAAATATTAAACATAATTTATGTTCAGGCAGTTTATTATTTCGTACTTGAGCTTTTTTTATTAGCTATTACACATACCAATATATGTGTAATATAGGAGTTCTGGGGAGTGTTTCACTAATATTACTAATGAGCTCATGAATAATAAATCCATCATCAAATTGAGTTCTTGTTAAATTAAGGAACTTTTCAAACTGCAAACAATTCCAACCATATCACCAAACAAAATGTACTTTTTTAAGACCGAATACCAGGGGTAGGACTTAAGAGCTGATTAAAACATTACTGAAACAGGCCCAGGCTCATTTCAAAACCATACACGTTTAAGTGTGACTGAAAATAATTTGTTTTGTTTTTAGTGGCTATACAATTTGTCAATAATTTTTTTACAAACAACCAATATTGTACTCTTTTTAGTAAGTGATTTAGCTCTCAAAACGTTTTTGTTTTCTCAATGCATTATGGCTCTCTCTCAGTCTTTCTTCAGCTATGTCATGTGACCAACATCATGTGACACAAGCTGGAGCATGTCAGGCGTGAGTTTCTGGCCAATGTCTCTGTTTAGAGACGGCTCTTCCCCGTGTATGTTAATGGCCTCTTTGATTGTTCTACTGTGCCAGTTCTCTTCAAGGGCTAGGATTCTTTCATCCCACATTGAACACTGGTGGCATTGTTCAACTTGTGTTCACTGACCGCTGATAGGAGTTGGTGACATGGTAGGTGTTCCTTCATTCATGTGCCTAGCATTCTCACTGTTTCCACTATGTGGTGTTAATTGCAGTCTGGGCATTGAATGTCATACACCACCCCACACTTTGCGCTTTTTGTTTTCTTTTGGATGCACTGGCAGGGATCTCAGGGTGTTGATAGGTTTGTGGTACACTGGTATGTCGTAGCACATGAACATCCTTGCCAACTGTTCTGACAGCTGACAACTGGCGATTCCGATTCCAATCACAATTCTCCTCATGGGGATAATGGTTCTACCATTGCTGTTCTGATTCCATTATATATATATTACAGCAGAATTGGTCACATATTCAGGAAACCCACACACAACATCCAAAGACAGGCACTAATATGGAACCCACAGGGCAGAAGGAAAAGAGGAAGGGTGGGAAATACATGGTGCAGCAAAAAGTGGAGAGGGAGATGGCACAACAGATGGAAATGGAAATAAATGTCCAAAACTGTGTTCAGTGGAGAAGAATCATTAGTGGCCTATATGCTTTGACATGGAGTTAAAGTCAGTGTATGCACTAATATTTAGTGGAATTAAAACTGATATACACCAACATGTAGTAGCTTTATCATCATCACTATTGGGTGTTGGATGGGTAGGTGGGTAGAATCCCAAACAGATTAAAACATGTTGGAATCGAAATTGCCATAATAGAAGCGGAATTGGAATTAAGTAAGTTAATTGTAATCAGAATTGCTATAGTTTGGGTTGAATCGGGAATTGAAATAGTTTGCTGGATTTGAAAAGGAATTACCAGTGTGGGTGTAATCAAAATCAATAAATTCAGTTGGAACCCAAATCTGTGATGTGGAGTCAACCCCAGGCCAGTCGCACCATCAGATACGTGGGATAGGCAGAAATTTGGTTAAGAAGTCCTGCAATTCCAAATGCTTTCAGTGAGCTTGTAACATGCGATTGCATGTCGGGGTAGCCAAAGGCAGGTACCTACCCCAAGGGGAGGTGGGCCTACCCCTTCCCCATCTGAAGCAATGTTTACTTCCCACATTGTAAACATTGAAACATATGAACACAAATATATGAAATGATTGGCAAGTTGTACTACACCAATTATACACTGAAATATATGCCCTGGATAAGTAGTTATTTAATCACATTTTTATTATTTGGTTGAACAAGCCATATGTCACCAGAAATCCAAACCTAGGCCAGCAAAAAAACTGATTGTGTAACCAGTGTCCTATGTAGAAACGATTCACTGGTTGGTAATTTATAATATAAACAACTGTAGGCCTCATTTACGCAAAATAGTGTAATTAATGACAAATTAAGTGTTAAATTTAATGGTAATTCAAATGATTTATAAGTAGCTACATATTCAAACTGTGACTTCATAACATCCCATACTATAACTTTTTACGCGGACAAAATTGGTTGGTAGTGTGTAAAAAAACATCAAAAGTAAATAAGTGCTCTTTTTAGTAATCATTTTGCCAAATAACATATCATTTATAATAGTAGGAAGTACAATCAAATACCCCAGGGTAAGTAGAAATTGTTTGATTTTGAAACTGAATATTAACAGTCATACTTCTATTAATAACAAAGGTATTACTCCTTATTCTCAAACACAACTTCACAGAAAATGTACTAAATATAACATTTTTAGGTTATACATCAATAATGTAACTATTACATTTTACATAATATCAAACTGCCAATGCCAATGGTGTGGTTGCCATGGTTTTGTAAACTGATTAGAATTGAAAATTGTATTTACTTTTCATATATTATGCACAATACAAAAGTTGGTCTATATAGTCGATCAAGACAATGTCCAGTTACTTAAAATACATTTTACTAGAAGTTTGTGTCCTTCGAAAGAGCAATAACTAGAAAATAACCTGTTGACCTGTTTCACCTTGATTTCTTTGTCGTATTTCCCCGCCTTTTCCCGCCTTTTTCTCCTGTGTCTGCGATGCGTTTCTCCTCCGTTGTGCTCTTCAAGGGTCTCGGCCCATTGGCATTGCACAGTTAAGACTGAAGTTCAGTATCGATCGTCTTCCTGAGACTGAAGTAAAGAACAAAATAACGATTACAATTGAATAGTAATTTGTATTAACTATTGTGATGGGTCTACACTTAGGAGAAAAAGGCGGGAAAAGGCGGGGAAATACGACAAAGAAATCAAGGTGAAACAGGTCAACAGGTTATTTTCTAGTTATTGCTCTTTCGAAGGACACAAACTTCTAGTAAAATGTATTTTAAGTAACTGGACATTGTCTTGATCTATATAGACAACATTTTGTATTGTGCATAATATATGAAAAGTAAATACAATTTTCAATTCTAATCAGTTTACAAAACCATGGCAACCACACCATTGGCATTGGCAGTTTGATATTATGTAAAATGTAATAGTTACATTATTGATGTATAACCTAAAAATGTTATATTTAGTACATTTTCTGTGAAGTTGTGTTTGAGAATAAGGAGTAATACCTTTGTTATTAATAGAAGTATGACTGTTAATATTCAGTTTCTAAACAATTTCTCCCCTGGGATTTATTTATTCCTACTATTATAAATGATATTTTTTTGGGAAAAGTTACAAAAAAGAGCATTTTTTACGTTTTTTTTTAAATCCCAAACCCAATTTTTGTCCGCTGATAGTATGGGATTTTAAATAATTTAAAATTTTACATTATAAATCATTGAATTACCAAAAAATTAACACTTAATTTGTCTTTAAATTAACTTTTTTGGAAAATGGGGAATTGTTTATTTTAAAAATTTGTAATCTTTTAAAAGGGCACTGGTTACAAATCTTTTTTTTTGCGGGCCCTAGGTTTGGGGTGACTATGGCTTGTTAAACCAAATAATAAAAATGTATTTTTTTCCAAATTTATTTAATGGTGTAGTAAACTTGCCAATTTTCATATATTTTTTATACTTTAAATGTTAAAAGTAAGGGAAAACTTGCTTCGTGGGAAGGGGGCCCCCCCCCGGGAAAATTGTTTGTCCCCTAACGCTTTCAAACCCCAAACAGGCCTTAACCCAAATTTCTCCTTCTTTGGAAATTTTTAGTATAACCCTGGGGGGTTTTTAACAATTTTTGATTTTGCATTGGAAATTCTTTTTAAAAATTTTTTTGTTAAATTAATAAAGCAAAAACCCTTATCCCCAGGGAAAAGGTTGGAATCGGAATCCCATTTTTCGCTGTCAAAAGTTGGCGGATTTTGTGTCGAATAAGTGACCACAAATATAAATGAATCCCTGCCAGTGCATCCAAAAGAAAACAAAAAGGCAAAGTGTGGGGTGGTTATGACATTCAATGCCCAGACTGCAAAACACCACATAGTGGAAACAGTGAGAATGCTAGGCACATGATGAAGGAACACCTACCATGTCACCAACTCCTATCAGGGTCAGTGAACACAAGTTGAACAATGCCACCAGTGTTCAATGTGGGATGAAAGAATCCTAGCCCTTGAAAGAACTGGCCAAAAAAAACAAAAAACGGGCCGGTCATGCTCCACTTGTGTCACATGATGTTGGTCACATGACATAGCTGAAGAAAAACTTTAGAGAAGCCAAAATGCAGGAAAAAAAACGTTTTGAGAGCTAAACATTACTAAAAAGATACAATATTGGTTGTTGTAAA